>VZZY01019552.1:172222-186761 GCA_013400335.1 Eurystomus gularis | reverse complement strand
GAGACGCGGAGGGAAGAGCCCCGACCCGCGTCTCACCGGGCATGTGGTCCCGCGGCGCGGGAGAGAGCGGGAGGCGGGACTCCGGGAGCGCGGCGGGGTGCAGGCGGGGTCCATTCCTCGGGAGGCAGCAAACTCCAGCAACTCCGAGCTTACCTACGCCTAATTAAAGGAGCTTGCAAATGAATTATGGAGCATGACCTGAGTGATTTAAGAGACGCCAATCCCGATCTCACTCTCAGAAGTAAATCCAAAAGTTCACGAAATTACACCAGCGTGAATTAGGCATCGACAAGAGCAGAGTCAAACCAGGTTTTCTTCTTGTCTGCTATTAATGCAAGCTTTGTCATCTAACACTCATCTCAAAGGTCTTGCCTCCCTTCAGGCATCCTCTGTCCCCTTAAACACAACCACCACCACCAAACCCAAGCCTGCTGCTTCTCCATGCCTTGCCTTGGCACAGCCAGGAGAAACTCAACTAAAGATAGTTAAAATACACTGCTGCAAAACCCGTACGAGAAGACACTGCAGAACCAACTTCATTCACCACCCAACGAATAAGAGAATGGAAGTGATGGTGCTTGTGAGGTAACTGGGTGTTAGCAGCAGAAGTGGCAGCCTTCCTGAGCCAGTGAGCTGAACTTTAAAAGGCAAAGACAACCACAATCTGCCTTCTCAATAGCTTGGCGAAATAAAAACAACTTTCTGATAAAAAACAGAAAAGGAAGAGGGATAGAGAGCAGAAAGAGAAGTTATGACCCACAGTGAGGAAGGGAGAAGAGAACACCACAGCAGTTTCCCATTCAATAAAGATTCACCAGAAGTTTGCATCTGTCTAGGGTCCCTCTTTCCAAATCGCCTACTCCAGCTACTAGGTGTCAGCCCAGGTACCGAGCCAAGCGTACATCCCTGAGGGAATACATCTCTCCTGTCCAAGCAATGTAAGCCATTTGGTTACAGGCACTGCTTAGGAGAAATCAGCTTTCTGTCAGCTGGAGAGTTGCCAAGATGCTGAGATCTATCCCAAAACAGTTCTGGGAAGCAATCTTTATGAATGTTTCCATTATCATATTACATTATATTATTTAATACAGTAGTAGCCCAGGTGACATTGAGCGCAACTTCGGAGCCTCCTGCTCAGTACTCTCTCACTGCTCACAGGAAAAGCTAACCACAAACTGCCGAGTTTTCATGAGCGCACAGTTGAGGTACACACTGCAAAGAAACGAATGGCTTAGCATGCACCTGAACTGGGGACCCTGAACTAGTGACCTGCAGCACATCACAGTACGATGAGGACTCCTGCTTTGACTTTTCTTGATGCTGTGATATTTGCTTACTGGCAAACATCAACCAAATTTTAGCAGTTAGCCTGGGATGGGCAATATCCATTCATGGGATAACGGCAACAGCTTCACATAGAAGAAAAAGTAGCCTACAACCATATCACACCGCAGAGCTGGAGGCAGATCTGTGCTACTGAGAGAAGGCACCAAAATTCAGCCAAGCTCTAGAAAGCCCTAAGACGCTCTAATGCAAACTGGTGACTTTTTCAGAGAATTAAAAAAACCTGTTTGCGGTCATTTTTAGGAGCTTAAGGAGTCCCTCTGGTCCTGTTTGGTTGGATATATAGGCCCATTCCTGCTCTGCAGGCAAAGAGCTCTTGGCACATCTTGGCAGGGAGTGTACTACAAAAATGGGATTAAGCCACACGTGTGCTTCCCTTGCTGCTCCTGTTACTCAGATGTTGGACCTTTATCAACTACCAGCAACAGCAACAAACAGTGCTAACAGCCACAGACGACCTTGAATTGCTGATAGCCCTTTTCCCAGTCAGACCCCATGCTACTCATCAAGAGAACCAGTCAACAGCACTGCCTGGTTCAGAGGAATCTCCAGGACACCCAAGAACAGAGCTGCTGTATCAGAGCAGCAGGAAGTCTCCCCTACATATCCATATAGTTTTCCCATAGTGTGTTGCACGCAGAATCCTACAACAGTTAGATTACTGTTTTAGCTGGAAAAAAGGCATGGAGCACTGAGTGGCATTTCATTTGTAATGAACTATGTCACTTATTCATATAGTCACTATCTGCAAGTAAGGGACCATCACAAACTCAAGTTAATAAAACTTCTATGCCACACTATAGCTCCCTCCACTCACCTACACACCCATCCAACATCAACCAATTAGTTATGAACCAAATTTTTAGATTAATTTTTCTTCCGATTTTAAAGGTACCATAAGTCATTTATCAAGTGTTACTGTTTTACACCCTACAAGATGAACCCATCAGAAACACACTCAGTTACACATACACTAAGTTCCAACTTCAGGAGTTTTATATTCCTACTCAGCAACTAATAGTTTTATTCAGACCCACCTGAAACATGAGGCTGCAAGAAAATATAAATACTTTAAAAGTATTTGGCAAAAAACCTGGGGGGGGCATATTTGAATAAGAGGTTGCCAACTGTTTGAACAGCCAGCGTTTAAATTTAAAAAAGGAAGGCAGGCTGGGACAAAACTATTAGAGTAAAATCTATTGCATGAACACAAGGGCTACGCACCCCACCTCTATGGGATCAGAGCGAGCAGGGCTTTAGAAGGCAGAACCCACCAACTCACTTCCAACATCAGACAGAACTGCAGCTGGGCTCTACCCAAGTAGAAGAACTGAGTCACTTCCTTGTGCTGGACTGGGAAGTGCCATGTCTGGTAGATTGTACTGCTGCCCTCCTGATCCACCTCTATTTCAAACGTTTTTGCTGTTTACATAATGCAAGTGCATTGATACTTTGTGAGGTGTCAAAAAATATTCCTGCTTGCCTTGCAAAGCCTTATTTTGGCTGACAATCCTACTGAGTAAAAAACTCTCTCACAGTTAATTTATTGTCTCCTGCTTTCCTTTTCAGCTTGTGAAGTTTGAAGGTAGGGTAGTTCTTTTCTGGAGGGAGGAAAAATTTGGTTCTTACTGATAGATTCCTCAACTCTTCTGAACTGGAAAGTGAAACAGACACTGAAAGCCACAAAACTCATATTGCTATGGAGGGGAACACAAGACAAAGAGTTGTTAGTCTACTATAAGCCACCTGTTTTTTTCAGCTTTAATATTCCCAGATATTTCCAGTGATATACAACTTCATTTCTTCAAACATATTAATATTTAAAGAGCCCAACTGATACAGGTCTAAACGCAGCTTGTTACAGCAAAACAGGGCCCCACATGCACAGATATCCTGCAACAGATTTGAAGGCTTAACCCCTTTTTATTTATTTAAAGCTGTGCAGGCATCTCTCATACACTGGTTCTTGTCAGTCCTCCTCCTCACTTGCTTTGATCTTTACCAATAGCTGGTTAGCTGAAAGAGGGGGGGATGATAGCGGAGTGTCAATGTTACAGACTCAACACCAGCCCTCTACAGACATCACCAAAAATGTTACTCAGTCAGCACAACAAAGATAACTATGGAGCTACACAGCATAAAAATTGGCACCAACAGTTCATTCTTCACAACTTTGGGAATTGCATTCTTAAAAGGTGACCTCAACTATTTTTTTTTAATTATTTTTAGGCAAAATTTCCCCTCTATAGCTATAGCAACAATTTTGGGATTCCTTTAAGCTATCTTGATTTCAGGCCCGATTCCGATTTCTCAGTTTTAATTTTCTATTCACTATTCAGTTTTCTATCACATTACCCCTGAATCACATCTATGCTGAGGTCCGGACTCAAGCACTCCCACTTAACGGGATGTGCTGATAAATATATTTTAACACTAAGGAGGAATCTCTACTATTAAGAAATACTTTGAGGCCTCAATCTGAAGTTTCCAAAAGTTTGGGGAGACAGAAGTTGTTTGAAGGTTCCAGATTCTGGTTTAAGTCTGCCCCCAAATTAACAAACTGCTGAAAATAAATTTAGTGTGGTTACTAGAAAATTCTTCATGTTACCATGAAGGTTCTTAAATTTTCCCAACAATAGAAAATAACATTGCAAACAAGCTGCCTCAAATCTTTACGGTAGCCACTGCAGTACCACAGCAACAGTAGGAAAAGGAATCTAACATGGACACGCTTTGAAGAACACACATACAGTGACTACAGGTGTCCTCTCCGTGAGGGGAGTCATGGTTACAATAGAGATAGGACACAACTGGGTTCCCATCATGAAGGACGAGACCTACACTTCCAGAGTCACAGGTCTGCCTGCCTTAAGTAACTAGCTGGGAGGGGGGAAGGAAGAAAGTGAACCTCTCAAGACTCTCACTCTTCCTTGCATTAAAAGGTAGGGAAAAGTATTTCTACATCTGCATCCATCAATGGGATATGAAGGTGGTGCTCTCCATCTGAGATAATGCTGCGACTCCTGTCTCCACCTATTCCTGGTGTGGGGTTGAAAGGGAGTTTCTCAGGTGCCTTGAATCTTGTAGGGAGCAGATTGTCTAGATTAGGGCATAATTACTTTGACAGATGTGACCCTCTGGAAAAGTTCCTCATCACCACTGTGGATGAAGCCCAGAGATTGTGCCTACCTATGGTTTTAACCACCTTTAAACAGATTTCAAATGTGGCCTAAGAGCACTGCAACATGACTACTTCTTACCCATGAGTGGAAAACAGAACATAATACCTGGCTAATCAATCTTATCACTAAGAAGCACAGAGCACACACTGTAATTATAATTCTAAGACAGGTTTAACATTTGGATTGAGCATAATGAATAGCACTCTACCTGAGAAAATTAACAACCAGGAAAAACAAACTGCCACATTCATCCAAAGAGTGTTAACTTTGGATTTTGCTGTTGATTTGAACAGTCTCGTGCTTCCTCCCTTACTGAGGAGACCACCTCAAAGAAAGGAATATTTCACTCTCACCATCTGCTGACTCCACTATGGAGATTTTTTTTTTTTCAATAGAGCAGGCAGAAGTGAGCTGTCCAGACACAGCCTGAGAGTAACAACTTTTTTTCAGTTTTCCAGCTTCCTTGTTTATAAAGTGTGTTTTGGTCTTTACAAGGCCAAGGGAACAAACACTATCATAAGTCAGTTACTTCTGTAGCACACGGGGGAGTTATACAGCTTACAACAGAACTAGCTTGGTGTCTCGTTTTTTACTACACTGAAAATTAGATTTAGCCAGAATGTATATCACCAGCTAATTTTTTAGTTTAATATTTGTAAAATATTTTAATTTCCATTTTTGTACTTATTTTAATAACACCTTCAATGGTTTTACCCTTCTATACAAATACTAAAGAATTATGGTATTGCAGCTTTTCATCTTTTTCTTTCCTTCTGTTTTGTTCCATTATTTTCCAAACAGTCTGTAACTTAAATTACCTTCCACTCTGCAGAAGTTCAGGATAAGAAAAATAAAGCTTGATGGGATGGTTGAGGTGGAAAGGAAAACATCCACACAAGCAGCAGTTTGGAATTAGTGAGGGGATAAGGAGGCACTAGCTCATTTTATTGCATTGATTGGCCAAACACCAGAGGAAAATGCAAGTAAGGGAGAAATAAGACTCCTTTTGTTTAGCTATGCTTTAAATCTTGCTAAGTAGAAACAGCTTTAGAAGTATGGCAAAATTGTTTTTCCATTTCCCATCCAACTTGACTTTGGTAGAGGATGGAAACAGGAGGATATGGATTGACCCACCTAAAATACCTGTTTAAGTCAAGCCTAACTTTAAATCTGACATCTGCTGATTTCAGCATAGCCATGTGGTAGTGGTATAGGACAAAACTGATCCTGGGTATCTGGCAGCATAGGCTATTGCAGTCAATTCCCCAGTGGAGTCAGCCTTGATTTACTTGCTCCCAAATCTCCCCAACAACTTGTGCCTGTGGAGCTGAGCTGATACAAATTTCCCCAATTCAAACAGGTTCTCAAGCCAGAATTCTCCCCTCCAGAATAATTTCACTGATAAGTTTTTAACAGAGATAGCTGCATTGCTAAAGTCCCTTACATAGAAACAGCATTGCCAAGGTCAGTGCATTATTTGTTGCATTTTTTCAGGTTTTTTTTTTTAAAAAGGGTGGAGCAGCTTTGCTGTCAGGACACCTAACGCAGAAGCCACCTCTCCTGCAGGAAGCTCTGTCACACAACTCTTGCCCCAGCCATTCTTCTCCCACATCTAAGCCCTTCTGTCAAGTCTTCCAAAGATCTCAGGCTTTTGCTGGAGCTGACAGGCCTTTGCTGACACTGTTACTCCGTGCTGCCTCAGAACAGAGCTAAGAAGAACTTGTCAAAGTTCATTATGAAATTCCAAGCAAAGAAAAAGGCTGATGGGCTACCGCCTGATGGAAGGCCCATGTTTTTGCTACCACTGATGCTGTTTACTAGGCTATTTCTAGGACTACCCTGTAGAGTCCTTGTGCATTCCAAGAAAGCTTGCTGTTAGCTGTGAGCTCAAGCAGGCTATAGAGGCTCATGCTTCCTAACCGGGAAGCCCATGAAGCACACTTTCCCCTGCATTGCTACAAGTAGCACTCATATATACTATGTATTTAGCCCATCTTCAGACATCCAGCAGGCAGGACAAAGGATTGCTACCCAAGAGCTGACAGCAGAATACAAATCTGAATACAACACCATCACAAAGCTTACACTCTCCATCGTGCCAACTGTGCCACAAGCAGAACGTCCAAGTTCCCTACCTTGCTAGTCCTTTCAGTGCCTGCTTGCGATGATTTCAGCTTCTTTGTTTTAAAGGTCAACAGCCAGCTAGGAGCATGCCAGCCTGTACATTCGAAAACAGAAGGTGCAGGCATCTTCAGCATCAGAAAAGTTCTCACCAAACGTACCCAAGGGAACCTCACAGCATTTAGAATGTTTTGACACTGGTCATGCTCAGGAGTGATCAAGCACTACTGTTTTCAAACTGAGCAAAACTTTGCAAAACTGGGTGTAAGATCAGGCACCTACTAACGACAGTGTCTTACATGTGTTGAATTCTGCACCCACTTGCAAAACCCAAAAGGTGTGCCCATCTCACACAGCAGAATGTCCCCTCCCATCTGGTGTCTATGGCTAAAGCCCTCATGAAATAGGATTTAAAGGCACTAGAACAACTTTGATAGAATAAAAAGGTCTACAAAGAACAATACTGCAGCTGCTGCTGCAATGCTCCAGTTTGCACAAAGTAGAATAGCCTGGCCAATTATTTTCTTAGGGGAGGTTCTCCCTGCCTGGCTCCTGCATGCATCTGCATCTCACTACAAAATGCAAGCAGCAGGAATTCAACTTCCAGAAACCTGGTGCAGCCAACAGCCACAAAATAAAGCCTTACAACTGATCCCTACCCAGTTTACGACTCTTCAGGAATGGTATCAGCAAGCATAACCGACCTGCATTCTTTTCCACTCCCCTTTGGCCCTGCAACAGCTTCTTAATATTTCCTAGCCATTAGCTTGTTTTTCTCCAAGTTCTTTATTTAAACTCTTTGTCCCCACACAGTAATAATTTCTCCCAGCAATCATGACCATCCGCTCTCATCATTCTTCCAGACTTAGGCATGGGCCAAATCCACTGAGGGGGAAGGAGAAGGATAGCACAGAATAGTCTGAAATGCACTTGCATTTGCTGTGGGTGAGAGGTGCTTATTGCTTAAGCTCACTCTCCTACCAGATAAGCGATGGATTCCCTTAACTCTATTTATATACTTGGAATAATTCACTAGCTAACACTTTTCCCAGCTAAATAAATGCCCACCTCCTGAAATGGATTCAAACTTCTGGAGCATGGAGGTTACACAACGAGGGTCAGCATGCAAAGCCTAGCGCCAGAGACACGCAGCTGTTTCCCTCACTCATACTCCCTCCTTCTGATTATTGAACATGAGAATCCCACTTGTATTCCAGATACAAACGTAAGCATGTTATATTCCAAAGCTGGGCGCTAGTCCAAACTTGAGTGCTGGGGACATCCAAGTCTGGCCTACTTGTTAGCAGAGCATCAAGAATGCTGGGACAATAGGCATTCATTTTGCAGTTACTACATATTTAAATTTTTCCCCCCTGAATATATACTCTAATGTACCAGCAAAGATTTGCTTCTGGCCGTATTCCTACACAAATATCTAATACCACTACTTAAAGGCTTATTCAAGCCATACGCTGTTTTCAAAAAACATATCAAATAAAGTAGACTCTTGTCAAGCAAGATAAAAATATTTGTCAGTGTGTAACCATTGATACCATTCATTTGCTAAAGGCAAGCTATCCTATTAAACACCTTCTGAAAACAAGACTGAGAAGAGAAGCAACACAGGTATCAGACAGGACCGCGGAATAATTTAGGAAGCGATGGCTGCTGGGACTTGGATATTGTCAAGAAAGCATCTAAAACCAGAGCAGGATTACGTAGCTAATGTAGAGTCACTAAGGGCTAAGAGCCCATAACTACAGGATACCTTGAAGAAGCAGACTGGAGTATTTTTGAGTGCTGCAATATAGCTGTGTAAGCTGAGATTCACACAGCTTAAATCCATATGGGTCTCTGTGCCTAGTGTTTCCTATTAGGTAACTCTAGGAGTTATTGGATTCAGGGGCCTAGCTTTAGTCTCCTTAAGGCTGAATGTTCAGGCTACAGACATTAAAAACAAACAAACAGAAAAATCCCTGCCAGTCAGATCCTGTTCCCATTTGTAACATGCAATTCTAACCTAAAGGCTTGGTTCTGCCAAAGCTGGCTTCAAGAAGAAGGGTTGTCCAACATTGTCACAATCAAATCCAGTTTATACTGCCAGTAAGATTTGTTCTGCATTTATAGTGGTGCAAAGCAGAACATCATCTATGTTTATACAGAAGTTTTAAAACACATGCATGCTGCTGTTGAAATCTTCTGTGCAAATTTTCATGTACCATTTTCACGAAGTCCGCCCAGCAGAGAAATGGGTACAGTCAGGGTTAAAAGTCATAGAACGGTTCTGGTCAGAGAAGACATTCAAGATCATAAAGTCCAACTGTTAATCCACCACTGCCAAGTCCACCACTACAGCATGTCCCTCAGCTCCACATCTACATGGCTTTTCAATATCTCCAGGGATAGGAACCCTACCACTTCCCTGGGCAGCCTGTTCCAGGGCTTGACAACCCTTTCTGTGAAGAAATTTTTCTTAATATCCAACCTAAACCTCCCTGGCACAACTTGAGGCCATTTCCTCTTGTTCTATGGCTTGCTATGTGGGAGAACAGACCAATTCCCCACCTCTCTACAACCTCCTTTCAGGTAGTTGTAGAGAACAAGGTCTTCCCTGAGTCTCCTTTTCTTCAGGCTAAACAACCACAGCTCCCTCAGCTGCTCCTCACAAGACTTGTTCTCTAGATCCTTCACCAGCTTTATTGCCCTTCTTTGGACATGCTCCAGTGCCTGAGTGCCGGAGTCCTGAGAAGAATTAACTTTTCTTTATACCCATAAGTGCAGACTCTGGCCTATAGGCATTATTTCTTTATGAAAGCACAGTCTTTAAAAGACATTCTGAAATAATCTGCCAACAGCAGCATAGTTCTGTCCTACCACACAGACTGATTTACCTGCTAACTCCCCAAACACAGGACACCAGCAGGCGTGCCAGAGTTAACCCTGGACATGTGTGACCTACAGTGACTGCCCAGGGGTGTCAATTGGTCAAGGGCACAGAAACCCCTGAGCCACATTCCCCCCTTCACCCTCTGTTCCAGCACCCAGACAACAACCTCAATGCTACTTTTATTTTTTAATATGTCAAATAGATGGTATTACACCTGTATATTGCTGAGATGGACTTGTGTACCACTCCGCTTTTCTCCAGAACACTGAATACATGTACTAGCACTAGAACAAAGAGGTCACACATCAGTACTTCAATTTTGACCATTCTTTGTACGCACACACACACAGTCCCTCTCCAGCATATGGGCATGCACATGCAAGCACAAACACAGATCTACAGGGTATCATTTCTTTGAAGTCAGGCTGGAAGCCTTTGGACAACCTCAAAACTACATCTGAAAACAACTTTAAAATACTCAGTGCTACATACATAGCATTAGTAGTTTCTCTCTTCACTTTGCTTTACTAGTACAGCTTTTGCTCTGTCCACTTGAAATCACAGTTGTGTTTGTAACACCTTAATTATTCACACAGCAGCCAGCTCTTATTTTACAGGGACAATGATGCTGCTTCAGGTGAACACTATCACAGAAGGATCAGAGGAACACCTACATTGAAAGTAGCATCTTCATGCCAGAATTTGTAGTCAGGAAAAATCAAAGTAAGAAGGATGAAAACCATACAAGACATGTCTACAAAGTTCAATATTTTTCACCATACAATTATCTTTAAAGAAAGGTTAACAACCAGTAGTCAGGGTCACGTGGTATGTACTATGTATACCCCCCAAATAACATGGGACTTGTTAGTCACAGCCTATAGAGCCAAAGAAGCATAAGACATTTATTTAGTTGTAGTCTTATATCACAAGAAGCCAGTTACTGTTTTTAAACTAATTTCTTTCATAAATGAAAGTGTCAGTTCATAACACTCCCCAAAAAGCCAAAACCAGCAATATCAGCCAATGGAAATCTCTGACAAACACGAACTTAGGATTTCAAGATCAGATGTTTTTTAAGAGTCCATACATTTTGGCGCTGTTTCCAGCCATCAAAGTAGTTTCAAGCTTATTACAGACAGATCTTTCCTTAAAGCAGGAAAAAACCACCAACAGTTAATGCTGCTTTTTTTTTTCCTCCAGACCACAAAAAACTCTTCCTCCAAGAACAAAGGGCAAACAAAACATTCAGCCCAACCAGTTGTCTCTAGAGAAAACAAGATAACTCCTTAGCAGTCTAAACATCTCAAGTCCTTCCACTTAGCCCAACTTCTACTGAAGTGGACATGACTTGAAGGCCATTGTCCATGAGAAAGGATGTATGTGCAGAGTCCCCTGCAGGGAGGTAGGTAGTGTGTCAGGCTGAGCAGAAGAGCCAAATAAATGAAGTCTTGTAATTTGGCCACTAACATCAGGAATATTAAAGGACATAGTCAAGTTACTACACCTCAAAAATAACAAGACACTGCCTGATTCATCCCTCAGATTAATTTAGGTACTCACATCACAAGTCTGACCCAGAATACTTACAAATTACCAAAAACTGTGACATGCATATTATTTTGATACTTTAAGTCAATAGGTTTGTTTCAGCTCAGTGAGATGAAGAGGTGCACTTTGTGCATCTTGGGAGACTTTAATGTTCTTAGATAAGAAACCTTTAAATGCCATTCCAGGATTTAGCACCTAATCCACATTCCATAAAAATAATTCTAGAGGATTAAAAAGGCTTTGCATCAGATCTATCAGGGTGTGTCTTCCTACTCCAAGGCCAGTCTTGCCTACTCACTAGCTATGCCATGACGCACAGCAAATCCAGAGCTGTCTACAGCTTGTTTGGCTGGCCAGCTGAGCAAACTGGGCCAAGTTACCACAACAAACTATAGTAGCCAAGTGTCATGTTTACTGTAAGCTTTCCAGGTGAACAAAGCCGTACATAACTCAGCACAAGAAAGGAGCTGCTGGGCTATCAAAGAGGATTTATTGTCTCAGGCACTGTTCTGTGCAGGTATAGCAGTGCTAGTTATGGAGCCAGAGGGCGATGCTGATTTAGCTACCCTTCCACTGATGCCGTCATCTCAAAGCAGTCAAAACACACAAGTGCTGGTCACATCTCTGACCTTAGAAGAGCAAACAGTTGGTTTCACAGGCCAGTACAGCCTGTTAATGTTTTAAGAAATACCACAGAGGTGACTTCAAATTGGAACATTTAAGAGTTCCCTCCTAATGGGTAGGATACCTCTGGCATGTTAAGACAAGTACAGCTTAGATAAAACAATATCTCTATGGCATTGCATCTGAGATTATATCTAACAACCCAACTAACAGAACATATTCACAGCACACATATGGCAAGCAAGTGGAAAGCCAGAATTTTCTTCTACACCTTCTACAGGTGTACAAGCAGTTCTTCCACACCACACCTTAGGTACTGCAACTCACCACAGGCCAGCAGTACAACAGACCCCCAGATTCTGCAGCATTTGCTAAGTCTGAATAAATTATTTTTAACTGCAAGAATCAAGCTCTTATCCTTTTCAGAGCCAGCCACATTCTTTGTGGGTGTGCTGCAAACAACTTTTAACAACATCTTTTCCAGTTCCTGCAGCACTGTTTGATGTTACCAGCAACAGTCAGACAGAAATCAGGGCTTAGTAACCTTCTTCCAGTGAAAGTTTTTAGAATCATAGAATCATTTAGGCTGGAAAAGACCTTTAAGGTCATTGTGTCCAGCCATTAACACAGCACTATCGAGTCCACTGCTAATCCATGTCCGTAAGCACCACATCTACATTACTTTTAAACACGTCCAGGAATGGTGATTCAACCACCTCCCTGGGCAGCCTGTGCCAGTGCCTGACAACCCTTTCTGGGAAGAAGTTTTTCCCAACATCCAACCCAAACCTCCCCTGGGCATTTCCTCTTACCCTATCACCTGTTACTTGGGAGAGAAGACCAGCCCCCTTTTCTCTAAAACCTCCTTTCAGGTAGCTGTAGAGCAGTAAGGTCTCCCCTGAATCCCCTTTTCTTCATGCTAAACAGCCCCAGTTCCGTCAGCTGCTCCTCATAAGACTTGTGCTCTTTCTTTCTATCAAGCCATTTTGTACTAATCCAGAAAGCCCATAACCATTTAATATCAGTTACATTAAATTCCTAGTGCATCCCACGTTATTTAATCAGCTCTAGAGTTGGGAACCTGGAAGTAATGGATTTCATCTGAGCTCTCCCCTGAAGCAAGCTCCCCTCAGACCACCTACTGAAGGGCACTGCAAGATGGCAGAAGGTCTCAGTAACAACTTCCAATCAACACACAGAGAATCTTGGGAACTGAGCTTTATTCTTGCCACAACCAAGCTCAGTAAGAGCCACCTTTCCCAATTTTTTTTTTTGGAGGTTTTCAGAAGATGAGGGAGGTGGGGAGAGAGAAACTAACTCAGAAGACATTAAACAGCAGGTAAAATGTATGACTAAGTCACCTACCTTAAAAAAAAAATCACAGCTTTGCATGTACAACTTCAGTCTCTGAACTACTTATCAATCAAGAACAGGAGCTTGGGGTATTAATCAGGAATTATTTGACAACAGCTCACTATTGAGCCACACGTCAAAGGCAGCACACTCTGGGCACTGTGCCACAACATAAGAATCTATAGTGTGCCTTGTTCCTCAATAATCTGTACAGTCTGTTAGAGACAGAAAAGGCACAAAGAAGGATGACAAGGATGGTCAAAAGTACAGAACAATTTCCGTACAGCCAATTTGTACAAACAAAAGGTTTTGTTTTTTTTTAAAAAAAGATGTTGACTCCTCAGGCTGGAAGAGGTGGCTAAGGTGCATTATATTAGAAGACTATAAAGTCACAACTGCCAGAAGGGGCAAAACATTTGTAATCTCTTCTAAACCAAGGATTTTGTGTCAAAATTTCTAAAAAGGTGGGTTCACAATTAACACAGGATGTATTTCTTCACATAGTTAATGATTAAGTGATGCAATTCCTTGTCAGAAGGTGCTGTGCCTGCAAGAACTGTGCACATACTAAAAAATATAAAAGTTTCATGCAGTAAAAATACATTAATGACTTTAAGTCTTCCCAAATTTTTTTTTAAATCATTCCAGATGAGACCCTAGGCCACTAAATGCATAAGAGAAGATACCAGTTTACATTCAGAATGCCACTCTCTTCCCTTTTACTGGTGACAGGTTGTGTCCGTTTAGGGGTTCAGGGCAGGTCCCCACAGAACAGAATGTATACTCCCCCCTCCCTATCCCTTAGTTCCCCCCAGACAGGTAGGCAAAAAAAGGGAAATCAGGAGTAAAAAGAGAGACTTTGCGCTGTATTGGAAGTTAGCAAAAAGTAATAAGATATATATATTGTTTAACAGGGAACAGAAAACAAGAAGGGAAGGTAGATATAGGTACAAAGATGGGGGAAAACACAATAAATGCAATATAATACAAAACCAAAGGTTGGATGGCTTCGTATTCACAGGAGGATAAGGAATGGTGAGAAGATGGCTCCTGGCCGCATGGAGAGGTCAGCTCCAAGCTTCCCTTCCTCCTGCGCTGGAGACCACTTCCTGCCTCCAGTATCCGGTGTGGACAGGAAGGGGGAGGGAATAACTGCTTCCCCCCTTGGACCCTCAGGGTGCCCACTTCCCGCCTGTCCTGGTCCCAAACCTCAAACCATAACACAGGTAGAAACAACATACTGGCCTAGACAATTGTGCATGTAAATACTATTATATTCTGTAAAGGCCAGGCACAATTTTAATAAATTTAAAATTTTAATTTCATTTCTGGAACCTAAGACTTTTTTGGAGACAAATGCCTACTTTGCAACCCACCACCCACGGAATTAATCAAACTGAAAGATCCATAGATACATCCAGGTTTAGGGATTCAGGGGTTTTGGTTGTTTGGTTTCTTTCCCTCCCCCCCATCCCCC
>VZZY01019552.1:116489-162588 GCA_013400335.1 Eurystomus gularis | reverse complement strand
GCTCGTCCCGCCGTGTCTCCGCGGGAGCAGTGCGGTGCCCGGGCCTGCGTGGCAGGCCGGCAGGCCCGGGACCGAGGCAGGCGGGCCACCCTTGGTCGCTTCGGGTTGTGCTGGTGCTGAGGGAGCCCGTCGGCTCGGAGGGAGCTGGCGGCTGCTGACACCCGCCCTCAGCTCTGCCCTGAGAACCTGGCGAGAGTTGGGGTGTTCGTTAGCGCTGCGTGCAGGGGTGGTCCCTTCCCGTCTAAGCGACCGGTGATCCTGCTCTGCTTCTAGTTAAGCTCTGGTGCCATTTGGACTTGAGTGTTTCTCTTTAAATAGTTTTCTTCAGTTTGTCTCCTTGGTTTTGATCACTAGGCCAGTGCAGGGCTATTTGAAACTGAATCATTTTCAGCTGTGTTATGAGACTGTCTTGTACGTTGAACTGTTCTAGGCAAGTAGCGTTGAAGTGTGTGTGTATGTTTGCTTTATAGGTAGAAATGAAGAGAAATTACTGGAGAGGCAAAGAAAAGCATGGATGGAGCAATCACAAGCACAGCTACCGTCCCCATCGTTGCAGAAGACCCAGTAACAATAACTACACAGAAAGGCAAGCATATGCAGCTTGTGCTCAGCATGGGTTAGAGGTTATGCCTTAATTAAGTTTGCAGAATGGTGGCTATCTAGAACTCGGAGGGTTGCTGTCCTAGGGAGGGTATCCTGTTCTAGCTGAACCCAGGACAGTTTCCATCTAAAAAATCTAATGGACACTACCTCTGGTGTATCTGTCATCCCTAGTGGGAGTAGAATTGCACTGATTTCTGAAAATTTATCATATGTTCATAACTGTATATTGATGTTGAACTGAGGTGTGGCTCCATGAGCTAGTGCTTTTCAGGTTTGCCTCATCGTCCATAAGCCCTACCTCAAAATGCAAAGATAATTCAGAGAAGAAAAGTGTTTGTGAGTACTTTATTTCACCTGCCCCCTTATTTTATGCTTCAGTGTCTACTAGTGTAAAAGCTGACCTCCATGAAAGTTAGAAAGCAAGTCATGTGGTAACAATATCACATCTAGCAGATTGAGAAACTGAAACAAGGTCTCAGGAGTAATCTGCTGCCTTAAAAACTGATTACTTCAGAGAAGTACATTTTAAACTTTAGAACTTACACTAGTCTGTGTTTGAGTTACTTTTATGGCTCTCTTTCTCTCCAGTGTTCTTTCCTTATTAAAATGCTTTAAACTGAAGTGTGTTGGTTTGGTGTGGGGTGTTTTTCCTCTTGTAGATTGGTTGTGTTCTTTAACTGTGTTCAAAGTTGTATAATCAAATGGCAATAGAGCTGGCATTAGAACTAGAATTCCTTTGTAATTTTGTTTTCAATAAATCATGACTGTTGCAAAACATCTTGGCCTAATGCTTTTAAAGTTACATGTAGTAAGACCTGTCTTAAGAAGTAAGAATTGTTTGGGTGATTCAGAAAACATCCCAGTGGAATTCAACTCTTCAGTACTGAATGTGCCCATTTAAGTTACTTCAAAAAGAAGAAAGCCACAGTTACTTTGTCGACTGCAATGTTTATTACAAAAGCAGAGACTTTCCTTGGAGTTGTCATTAAACTTTGGTTTATTTTGTATGTTTCTGAACCTCATCCATGAAATTCTTGTTGTGAGGAGAATGGCAAAATGTTTTTGATGGGGCATCAATGTTTTACCCACACTGCCTCTTGCTTTAAGCTGCAAAGACTTAGGTGCTTTCAAGGGTGGCCTTTTCTTTTAATTGGAGGATATGGTAAAATGCCCAGAGTTAATCTTTTGCTGAAAAGAGTTATAGGCAGTTGCAGAATCAGCAGCCACCTCTAATGTTTTAGCTAGTAGTTAAGGCTTTTAAGATGCTGGTATCTCTAACGTTTTTAAGCTAAATATTTTTACTGTTTCATTTTCATAGTTTAGTGTATGTTGCTATGCAGAGTGTGCCTAACACAGCCCTGCAAAATTGCACTCCATTAATGTCAGTATAAGCTGCTTTCTAGAGCCTTTGTGGGAAAGATGCGTAGGACAGTCGTGAGCCTCTCTTGAAGCAATGCTGGGTTGTGTTTTTTTTTTAGGCTGGAACAGGAGGAACCACAGACCCCGGTGAATGCAGGCCCCAGCAGCAGTGGAGATCCTTCTTCATCCAGTTTAACACAGAACTCTGCAGTACCAGGTAAGAGACCATGTCAGTGTCTATATGCTGACTGCATGAGAGAAGTGGTAGTAGCTGCATTAATAGTGTGGTGTCACAGGAAGGGTGTAAGCAGTAAAGCTTGTAAAGATAAGTAACATGGGCTGATATAACAAAAAGACATAGTAGGTGATGATCTAGAGAGCAGGGCCAATGCACTTTCAGGCCCACAAGCGCTTCTCATGTTTAAAAACTTGTGTGCTTAGCCAAGCTGATATAGACCAAAAAAAACCCAGAATTGTCTGTCTCCCTCCAGAAATGTTGCTTTGGAAGACATTAAATAAGCAAAGAAAATAAGAGAGCATATAAAAAACTGTAACTTCAGCTTTTTAAAAGACACAGTGATCCACCACTTCGAGGGGCAGAGGGAAATCATCTCTCTTTATGCCTTCAGTGTATTTTGTAGTCCGTACGAAGTACGATCTGGCTAAACGTTTGTTCATTACCAGGGAGTTGAGTGGTGAAACCAGCCTTGATGCAGTAGCAGTGCTGTTGAGGAGGATGTCCCGGCTGCATTCTGGTTTCCTTACTTACTAAACAACCCTGACAAAAGCTAAGCCCATGGGAGCACGTATTTCTCCGCAACAGGAGAGTCCTGAAACACCACTGACTTTAACCTTTTAACAAGGTACAAAGCCAGAGTTTAAAGAGACCTTTTTTGTGTATCACCCTTTTGTGCTTAAGAGGCTGTGAGCATGTTAAGAAATATATCCTGCAAAATAGTTACTGGTGTATAATTAGACTCTGTATACTAAATGCAGTGCGCTTTTAGAAGACCTTACTGATTCATTCACCAACTTCATATTTTTGATGACCTGAATAACTCTTGGTCACTTGTTGCTAAGCCAAAACCTAAAAGATGCTGAATTGTAAGCAGCAGCAAGAGGAGGTTACTGCAAATGCAATTTCTGGTAGTAGATAAAGGTTTAAATAAAAACTCTTTAAATGAAAGATTAACACTTGCCTCTTCTGAATACAATCTTCTGTCTTGAGACAGTGCACCGTTATGAACCTGTCAGAGTATTTTACCTGTCTCCTTGAATTTACCCGCACAGTGAAGCACTAAAATGGAATGTTTCTCTCATCCCAGTTGATCTTTGTAAGAAGCCTCTGTGTATTGTCCAAATGTACTCTTGATGTATCTTGGTCAGTGGCAACATCCCTTCTGTCCCTGTGTAATGGCACTGCATTTGAAAACTATAAATAATCTCGTTTTCCTTTAAATGGCTATTACCTATGCCTAGTTTGTGTATTGTGCTTGGGAGCAAGAGCTTCGAGCCTTATGGCTCTGACATTCCCATGAAGATGTGGTATGTCAAAGAGTAATAAACAAACTCCATTATCCATCTGATTTTGCCACTTTTTTTTTCCCCCCCTTAGAACTGCCAGGGTTTTACTATGACTCAGAAAAGAACCGCTATTTTCGCCTACTGCCCGGACATAATAACTACAACCCGCTCACCAAGGAGAGCATTCAGTACAAGGCAATGGAATGCAAAAGACTGAGACTCTTAGAAGAGGAATTAAAACAAACGAAGGTACATTCTGAAAAAGATTGCAATTAGGCGTTATTGTGCTCTGGCCCGGGACAGATTATAAGCTAAATCTTTTCAATTCTAACTGTAGTACAGTTCCCTAAGCAGTCTGAAGAAATGAAAATTTCCTTTAGCTGAGAATTTATAGTCCTTAAAGCCTTTTCTTTGTCATTGTTCCACAGAAGAATGAAAGCAAGTCTTTACAAACAAAAAACTTGTAAAGAGACAGGAGCTGTGCTCAGAATTGCAGATTGTCCAACAGTTACACTTGCGTCAGGACATTGGCTGCCAGGTTTCAAATCTCTGCCTTGAATTGGCAAAGTGGGGTCTTCATTTTAAGTTTTCCATGTGGTTAATAAATATATTGTTGATATTCCTGGACCCTGAAGAAACAATTCTAGTGATATTTTGTGGAAGCAGATTTTTCACAAAGAACTTTTTCTTGACAGGTAAATCAAGGTGGGTCTTATGTTTATGCCCGGAACGCCGGTATGCTTTTTATCACACCGTGTTAGAGCAGAGCTAATGCTGATGGTGCATACCTGTAATCTGGGGGAAATACCCAACAAGGATGTGTTTTAATTACCTGAAAGCTGTGTCTTGTAACTACAAATCAGAGCTCAGCTTAAAAATGTTGTCATTTGGAAGAAGCAAGCAGTACTTTGCTCCTTAGGTAATGAAGTTCTCACTCCAACCAGCTCTTCAGTTCCTCAGTCTTTACTGTGAAAGTGCTGCTGTTGGTTTGGTTTTAGCTTTTTTGGTTGGTTGATTGTTTTGTTGTTGATGATTTATCTGTTTCCATGAGCAGTTTAGATTTCATGGATACTAAAAAGCTGCTGGCCATGTTGCTGTTAATGGGAGCTGTGGATATACATCTCTTCTCAAAATCTGGCTTTTTTTAATCAGACATCTGAATTAGGCTCCTAGATAAGAACATTGTGACTCTTAAATACTTGCTTTGAGCATTCTCAAAAAGATTTCTTACTCTATAACTCTGTGGAAGTACTCTATCCTTTGGTCTCCTTAGAAAATGTTTGCATGAAATTTTAAAAAATGATGAAAGGAAAAGTAGTTTAGTGCAGCAGTAAGACTGCACAGTTAATAGCAGTCTTGTTGTGATCGAAAAGTTTGCTGTAAAAGAAGAATTTAAGGTGTTATAGTGCAACCAGAAGGTGACTTCACACCTCAAGGGGGTACTGCTGATTATGTCAAGTGAAAATGACAGCTTTTGGGTTTTTTATCCAGTTGTTGTATATAGAAGCACCCCACATATCACAAGAATATATTCTTGTCTGCTTAGTGTAGTAGACCAGGGAGACGGTGCTGGATTGTCTTTTGTATATATTCTGAAAATGTTAATACCTGTAGGCTAGAGGAAGAAGTTACCTAAATATCCCAAACATCCAAGACCCACAGACATGTTTGAATCATAAACAAGCAGAGTACACTTCCATGTTGTTCTCTTCCAGAAGACAACAAGGGCTGGACTGAACTCATCTGTGCTGTTGCAGAAAAGGCAGATGGGTTTGCTCAGCTCCACAAGTTACTGCAGGTATGATGACTTGATTTGTCTTCTGCTTGCAAACCAAGTTCTGCTCTTAGTGCAACTGTTCCTGTCAGGAGTTTTGCATTTCCAATTGCTCTACTTAGGACGAAGAGGAAAATATTACTTATGATTAAAAAAAGTTATATCCTTCTATAATCAGATTATTAAAGTGATGAGAATTTAAATGAAGAGGTTTCCTAATTTCAGATAAATAGTTCAAAACCTCACCTTTTTTGGTTTGTTTCCCCTATATAAGCTGATTTGCCACTGTGTTTTATGAATACAGTGCAGCTTCTCTTGGGATGAATGCCCCTGTGGCAGGGGGCTTGGAACTTGATAACCTTTAAGGTCCCTTCCAACCCAAACGGTTCTGTGATTCTATGCCCTTCGACTGAGGTGACCGTTCCCCCTGGCAGAACAGCTAAGATAGCTGTGGTGCAGGAACAGCACAGAAGGCAAGTTAGTGACTTGCTGCATTGTTGTTTCTGCTACCAAAGGTCTGCTGGGTTTCAAAATAACGGGATGGAATTCCAGGAATGTGGAAGATGCACGTGTTCATGGGTTACATAAGTGAAATCACAGCATTGTAGTTGTTCAGGCATTTTATCTTCTGTGATTAAGAAGCAGTTCTGTACATCCTATCCAGAATTCTTTTCATTGGCATTAAATCTGGGCTTACCTGAATTCTTCTCTCTTTCCCTCCCACCTTGCTTTTACAGGCTGGTCCATGAACTAAAAGTGAACTGCATGCAGAGGAGGAAGATAGAAATTCACAGTCCAGATTCCTCAGTTGGTGGAACCAACAATTTTAAAATAATTGTGGTATGTTCTGAGAGCTGCTAAATGTTTAGGGTAAAGAGAGCCCTGTTTCAGTGAAAATTTGGGATCTTGTAATCAAATCCCATAGGTCAAATTGTGCTTTCAAAGATGTGTCATTCCTGTTGTGTCAGTTCTGAAAAATCTGTGCTTGGTAATTTTAAACAGGTAAGAAGAAGTTGGTTCTTTCCTGGAAAGGAAAATGGTCAAAAGGTTGGATATGAAAGTGATTTTCCTTTTTTTGTTTTTTTAAACTGATCAATATACTCTCTTGGAAATAAACAGGAGTTGAGCGGATAATTAGCACGGAGCTGGGAGAGGGAGTGGAGACGATTAAGAGAAATAAGAAAATGGAAGAGAATTTGGGGAGTAGCAAAGTCTGTGGTGCAGACAATCTATGTAAACATCAGTAATAATTTTGCATCTCATGATCTGAAGGCAGTTTCTACTGGTTTTGATTGTACTGCACGCTCGGGGGAGGTCTCTGGAGCAAATCTCTTTCATAGTCTATGTAGGAAGCTCCTGGCCTTGAAACAGGGCACTGCACAGGTAGCTGAAGCCAGAGGAAGACAGAAACTTAGTATCGTAAAAGAGAAGTTGAAATGTATCACCAGCCCTTTTGCTGTGATCCAACAGCAGAATTCCATGTTCACTTTCGATACGGTTTAAATTTTTTGATCTGAATCCTCTACCAATACCAGTCAGTGCTTAACTAAGCCAGAGTAAGTGTCTAGAACTGGTGTAATTGGAAAGAGTATTTATTATTACTCAAGGACTAAAAATCCTTTTCTTACTCATTTTTTCTGTGCACGCATATAAGAAAGAGTTGGCCGCTGTTTTTCGAGATGAATGGAAGCAGATGGTGTTACAGGGATCAGAATTAACGTGTTGTTTCATTTTAGACCTAACACAACTCCTTCAAGCTATCTTGTCCTCTTAAGTTTCCAGTAAGTGTGACCAGTAAGCTTTTATTTTACAGGCAGATGTTGCTTGTGAACGGATATTCACGGTGAACGATGTAGAGCATGGAGGATGTAAATATGGTATCATCAACCTCAGTGGCCTGGGGAAGGAGTCTCTTGCTGTGGAGATGTATGACAACCTCTACTTCACAAACCGCAAAGTACTGTGTTCTGTTCCTGCTTCCTTCGGTTGTTGCATTCTCAGAGTATTGTTCTTGGGAGGCACAGGTGGAAATGCATGAGGGCTGGGAAAGGAGTTAGGAGGGGAGAATGGAAGAACCTAGCAATGGGAAGCTTGGATAAACGCAGAATCACAGTAAACTTGCCTCTGAAAGTCCTCAGCACCAGTGCTAGTTCTCAGGAATGTTATGCTACAGTGGTAATGGAAGACTACATAGAGGTCCCAGCTTCTAGGGGTAGTGCTTACTTCAGAGTTGCACTTGGCCCTACCTGAGAAAACTGATGTTGAGGACCAGAAACTGTTAAGATTTGCACGCTTCTTTCTTAAAAATCGTTTTGGGAAAATAGTGTGTCCTAGAACATGAAGCATATTTAAAACAGGCTTTCCTAATCTCATGCTCAGATCCTTTTAAGGATGATCTCTTGGATTTAAGGATGTGCTTGGTCCCTCCATCCATGTTTGGACAGACTTCTCAATGCTGCTCTGTTCTACATTTAAGAGGAGTATGAGGCTAAAATGCTCCTGTCCCATTACTGGGCTGTTTAGTGTGCCCAGCCGCATTGTTTTATGTCATCTTTGCATGGAAATACTTTCATGAATTGAATAAGAGATCATAAAAATAGTGTGTCTTCTTATGTCTGCAGGTGAATTCTGTGTGCTGGGCATCATTGACTCATCCAGATTCTCATGTTTTATATCCTTTTTTAAAAAGCAAAATTTCAGTTCAGCTTTCACAAGCCTGCATCGTGCTGCACAGAACAACTAACTGCTAGGAAGACCTCTCATGTAGTTGGCTCAGAAATTTAAGTTTTCTGGAAAACGGAGAAAGTGATTAAAAATTGATAGATGTTGGAGCTAGTGAGACAGACTATGGTCCTGTTCTAGATACATGCAGACTTGTTCTGGTGTAAGAGTAGGTGAAAGACCATGTTTCCTACCCTGGAGACTTCTCACTTCAGTAATAGTGTAGATGCCAGATCCAAAATGATCTAGAGTTTAGAAATTGGCTGGGGCAAAAGAACAAGAGAGAGGGTTAAGGCAAGTGACTTTCTCTTTGACGTAGACCTCTCTGAAAGTGAGTGGGTTGGTTTCTGTTATAAACCATCCCCGTGTTGGTTGGGGCAAGAGGAGAATGGGAGCAAGTCATTGGCATCATTGCTTTTCAATTTTCAAAGCATGTCCTGCAGATCTGTCTCAGAGGAAAAA
Organism: Eurystomus gularis; assembly: GCA_013400335.1. NCBI lineage: Eukaryota > Metazoa > Chordata > Aves > Coraciiformes > Coraciidae > Eurystomus > Eurystomus gularis. The sequence goes on along the minus strand of VZZY01019552.1, from coordinate 154,145 downwards.
GAAGGCTGATGGTGTGGTAGAGGAAGCAGTAATGGACAGTGCAGGGCCCAGAAGAGGGGAAGAAAAGGAGATTTTAATGTGGGAGATGGCAGGCAACAGATGTGCTTCTGTTTAAGTGCCAAAGGAGAGAAGACGACATAGGAATGTATGTCATGGCTCATGGGAAAAGCCAAGCAATTCAGCACTGGTCCAGAAGGTGGCAGGAGTTCATCAGGCTTGCTCACAGCTCGTTTGGAGTTGGGGATTGCTTAGTTTTTCTTGTGTCCCAGATTTACCCCGCTGAACTTGAAATGCAGCTTTCAAATCCTATTTATACCTGCTATAATCTTGGGAAAGTATTTTAGCGTAACCTAAAGTGAATCTTCCTTGCCTCCCCAATGTGTGCTCCCCTTTTTCCAACGTTTTTCCCTGAAAGACAGATGTATATGAATGCAGTGTCATCAGCATGTAAAGAGGAGAAGAATGATCCATGTACACCATGCATTTTTTTTCTGTCACTACAAAGATGTCTTGGCATTCCTCTTATCTTGTCTTTCTGATAGTGAAAATACACAAGCAAGCACTTGAGTTTTTTAGTTCTTTCCTGTGAAAGAAAAGGAAAGTCAAGACTTAATTGTAAACTGTAAGGCTCCTGAAAGGTCTCCAAGTATTGTCAGCTTTGACCGTGTCAGAGCATCTTGCTTTTCCCAGCTATGTGTTAGGCAGCTTGTTCCTTTTGAGGGAGAAATCTTTGTTTTCCTTAACTCACTTCAGCAAGCTGTGCCTGATGGGAATTGCAGAAACACCAGGCTGTGCCAGTCTGCTTCCAGCATCGTTGTTCAGCAGCACTAACCCAGGTAGGGTGTTTTTCTTGTGGTGTTTTTTTCTCTCTACCTTTCAATAGTAGTTATGGTATGAAAAGAGACAAAGGGAAGATTATTTTCACACTTTTCTTCAGCAGCTGGTAAGACTGTTGTATTCTTGTAAAATTTAGAAAGTCTGGAACAATTTAAGAAGTGAACAGATGGAAGAATGTACCTTAAGAATTAAATAACAAGCTGTATTCAAAGTTTATTTTTAGCTGCTGGTGGTGTAGTACTTGACTTTGGCAGGAGAACACCTCGCTTGTAAAGTAAACATTTGAGGTTTTCTGTGAGTAGCTCGGCCTGTAATTAATATTCAGAAGCTGCACACAGGTACTCAAACTTCCTTATAGACTGTCTAGAATCACTGCAGAATCCCTTCTCATAGTAGCTACTCAGGTATACTCAGTGGATTAATCAAAGGTGGAAGGCTGGTAAACATCTCAGCCCATAGCTCCTTGTACAAGCTCATTCTCAGCTGAGCGTAAGTATGATTGACTTGGAGAATCCTGTGCCTTAAGTCTGATGGCCGTAGCTTTATATGGCTTTTATACAAGTCTAATGGCTTATATCTTTATATATTCAGTGTTCTTGAAGGCAGGACTTTATTAACTGGTCTTTCTTGATGTCAGAACCATGCTTCTTCAAGTCATGCAGTACAGTCCTCTAACCTAGTTGCCATTCAGACACGATCAGTTAAGTTTATACAGAGGAAATCTGATAGATAAGAGTTATTGACCTATTTTAAATTTTTAATGTCATGCTATTTATGCAGCCATTAAAAAAAACAAACCAAGATGCATAGAGTTAGCATGAACTTAGAGTCACTGAAGATGGATGGCTACTAGGCCAGCATACCCAGTTCTCTGTAGAACATTTTAAACCCTTCACCATAATCAGATGCCCTGACTTCCCCCAAAGTCCTCCTGTCTAGTAACTCTCATTGACTGTTTTAGATATTTTTGTTTCTTGACTTCACTCCCTCTCCTTAATGGTTGGTTTGAGGGAACCTTGCTAAGTAGATGCTGGGAGCAAAGTAGAACTTAACCTCTGTAAAACCATGTTTCAGACATGTCACCTGTACTGCCTTGACATTTATGATCATGGTGGATGTGCCATGAAGGAAGTAAAAACTTAAGTACTGAAAATTTGTGTCAGTTGGTAGACTTTGTGGAGAAGCTGTGTGAGTAGGGGTGAATATAGGGTATCATGACTTACTCAAACGGTTGGTTGGTTGTTTTAAACAGGCAGGCCAAGAACCTACAGGTTAGGCTTTGGCTAATCTATAGTTTATAAAGTAAATGTTTTGTTTCTAGACCACTCATCTTTAAAAAATGGCTTACTTCATGCAGCAAGGCATATGGTATTTGTCTTTTTCCTGCCAGCTCTCTGACTACTCAAAAAATTTCAGTCTCTCACAATCATCTATCTCTATAGACTGTAAGTCTTCATCTTATAGTCATGAAGTCCCACTTTGGTTTCCTATCCCTTGAGTAGCACAGGGACACTAACTGGGTAACATTTTCTCTGCTCCATATTGCAATGTTGAAAGAAGTATGGAAATGCAGAGAAGCTTTCTGAGCTGTTACTCTGTCCTAACATTTTATGGATGCTTTCTGTGCTGCTCTTCTCTCCTAGGAGACAGACCTGGAATGCTGTGCAGCTTTAAGATATCCACTGCCTGGTCCTGTGCGTGGTGCCTGAATCCCCAAGCAGATAACTGCTTCAGCACAGGTGATCTGCAAAGCTAGCAACCACTTTGGTCTCAGTGGGGAAGACTTCTTGCCTTCATCTCCCAGCTGCTACCCAAATTACAGCTAAGTGAACGTGATCTTGTCTTCCTTAGGCCTGACACGACGAGTTCTCGTGACCAACGTCATGACAGGGCATCGACAGACCTTTGGGACCAGTAGCGATGTATTGGCACAGCAGTTTGCCACACAGGTAAGAAGAACCCTACACCTTTTGTTTTTCCAGATGGGCAGGCTTTTCATTCTGTTGCGATGGGACTCACCCTGCTGTGCATGAGGCTGTGATTACAGTTCCTGTTGGATGGGCGTTCCACCACAGAGCCAGTGGGGTCTGGTGCTTGCATGCAATTCAACAGCAACAGAAAAGATGAACTGCTGTCAAACTCAGTGCCGAGAGGGGTCATTTCTGTTAATTGTGCAGAGGTAAAAAGCAAAGGAAGGCAGTACAAAGAGCACAGTAATGACATGTTTTAAAACTGTTTTGGTTTTGGCACATGGCCTCATTTTGTTAACGGTGTATCGTCTCCATCAGGAAGGTGAGAACCTCTGTAAAATACTAATGGACTTGTTCACAAAGATTTGGTGAGAAGGGTGAAATTGGAATATGTGAATTTCAGTTCCTGTTTTGCTGTCACTTTAAGTTCCTACTTGCCTGAACTTTTACAGCTGAAGTACATAGTTGAGATTTGAATGGCAGCAACGAGCAGGCTGCAAAATGTTGCAGTGTGTAATAAAAATCCTGCTTCTTAATGCCTGTGTTAACGAAATAACTTGACAGCTGTTGCAGAGAGCTCAAAAGCTTGATGTAGGTTCTGTCTAACTCGTAGGATCCTTTCAGATGTTGCATAGTACAGTTCTTTCTCCTGGATTCTTCCAGACCCCAGTGCTGTACAATGGCTGTCGCTCGGGTGAGATTTTCAGCATCGATGTGCGCCAGCGCAACCGAAAGGGCCAGAGCTGGAAAGCAATTCGTCTCTTCCATGACTCAGCAGTTACATCAATCCGCCTTCTTCAGGCTGAACATTATCTTATGGCAGCAGATATGGCTGGAAAGGTACAGGCTTGCTGTGTTCAGGAGGTTTTGTTCCTTTTAATATCTGGGCATCGACAGGTCCTATCCCTGTCCTGAGGGCAGCTGCCTGCTCTTTGAGGGGTAGTATGGAACTGGGTGGCAGTTCCATGTGGGTCCTCTTCCAGGTCCACTTATTTCTCAACCATCAAGTGCTCTCTGCTTTCTTCATATATCCTCTTTCAAACAACTGCTTCACCTTGCAGATAAAACTGTGGGACCTGAGAACAGCAAAGTGTGTGAAGCAGTACAAAGGCCATCACAACGAATATGCCATTCTCCCTGTGCACGTCAACGAAGAGGAAGGACTTCTTACTGCAGGTCAGTTGGCTTTTTTCCCCCTCTACCCGTAGAGTGCATAGCACTGATTTTCTTACGCCTAAGGAGTGTTTCTTAGCTACAGCTGTTGGAAGCTGTAACGCTGTTAATTCTTTAAAATTCAGAAGAAATTTAGACATACTGTATCAAAATTAAGAAGTAATGTTGTGGATGCACACCTACTGCAATCACTCCTGTGTAGCAACAAAGACTTTATCTGCTGTGTCCTGCAGAAGTCCTATTATCCTTTCCACAGTGTGTTGAGAGAGTAGAGAAGAAAACACTTGATTTTGAAATCAAGGGAAACCACGTATAAATGAGAGACTTGGTGGTAACTTTACATGGAGACTAAAGACCATGTGTACGGTTGTTCGGCGCTTCAGTGGGTAGTGTGGTGGTGACTGAAGCGTAACTGCTTGTAAGATGTCTGTACCCCTCAGCTTCATCTTGAATGTACTGACTGCAGTCTGAGACTGTGGGGGGGTTTTATTATTATTTATTTGATTTGGGGTGGGGGAGGAAAGATAATAAATGAAGCAAACCCCCTAAAGCCTCATAGTATAGCCAAGTTTCACAGTGTCACTGTAAACATAGTGATCTCCTCTCCCTGGATTTGTCAAGAAGTGACAGAATAATGAGAAGAGTTCTTGTTAATCGGACAGTTTATCAGTTTTTCTCCCCTTTTTTTGGCTTAGGATCTTGAAAACTAGGAAAGCACTCTCAATAGTGATTTATCATACCTTTTATTGCCTAACAGGAAATGCACGTTTTTCCCACTTTTGCAGTATTTAGTATAGAGTTTTTGTTTCACAAGGTATGGATCAGCACTTCACCTCTAGCATGTGTAGAAATGGCCAGGACTTTCTCCTCATAGACCTTCTATTTCTGTGATGATAATCTTGCATAGCTGTGTAAAGTACTTGGTCTGTAATGTTGAATTTGGGTGTCCTTTCTTTCCAGTTGGTCAGGATTGCTACACCAGAATTTGGAGTCTCCAAGATGCCCATCTGCTTAGAACCATCCCTTCTCCCTACCCATCCTCCAAAGATGCTATTCCTAGTGTGGTGTTTTCTTCAAGACTTGGGGGTAGCCGAGGAGTTCCTGGCTTACTCATGGCTGTCAAACAGGATCTCTACCACTTCTCCTATAACTGACACAATATTCTCTTCAGACTTGGCCTACAAAGCTGCCAGCCTGTACATGACTTGGACGTTTTGGCAGCAGTCACCGTGCTGCTGAGTCAAGATGTGCTGCTGTTGCATCTGCTTTACCCGTGAAATCCTGAACCTCCTTCAGCAGGTTCAGCAGATCTTGCTGCATACATCTCAGACATCTTGCAAATAAAGGCTGAATGCTGACTTAAATTCTTAGGCAATATTCAGCCTCTTTTGGAAATCTAGCTCTAAGCTCTGGAGAGCTCATAATGTTCAGCCAGGGCCAGTCTCATGCTAGCTGAATTTGCTGTCAGAGGGCTGCTCTAGCTTCATCCCAGTTTGGCCATACCCCTACTTAGCTACTACTTACCCCGACCACATCTACATGAGCAAGTGGGCTGGTGCCACAGCATGGATTAGCAAAGAAAAGCTGACACTAAAGGTGTCCTGGCGCTTTGTTTGAAGTAGCTTTGGTCTGGGTCCCTGCATCAACTGTCTCTACATCTGTGACTGGAAGCAGTCCAAGGAGCAGCCATTTCCCCACCCACGCTGTCAGCCCAGAGCTGGGCCATGCCAAGCTTTGTCCTTTTCAGATGATAGTAGCTTGCCCCTGCACTGCCACCAGTCCCTTTAAAAGGCAGCATGTGTAGAACAAAGCCACTTCCCTGGTCCAGGAACCAGGCTGAATGTCCCTGTTCATCTAGCATAGTGTTTGCTAAGCCAGCCTGCACCCCTGGCTGGGAGTTTGGTCAGCAGTCTGGAATGGCAGGCTTGCAGAAGACAAGCCCGATCTGGACAGACTGTGTCCTCTCTGGTATGAGATCACCTGGCAGAGTCGGGGCTTTTGCATACAGAGGTACAACTGGGCCCTCAGCTGTGAAGCTCACAGTAATGGGGTGGCACTGGATTTGAGAACTATTACCATCCCTTGGAGCCCCGTTAATTCCAGATTCTTCCTGGTAACCAGTTGTGGTTGGGCAAGACCATCCTGCAGCCAGTATATGCAGGGAACACTGACAAGATCAGGAGCCTACAGGGGGTAAAGGCCCATGTGAACTAGATGGGGCTACTGCTGGGCTTCACATGAAAGACATGCTGCACTTGACTTCTCCAGAATTCTTAGGAAAGGAATGCAGGACCTGCCTTTCCATCCTGGGATCCCCTCTGAGCATTCAGGTGTACAACTGTGTCACCAGACTTGCTGCTTCCCATGGGGCCCTGCCAGGGCAGAGAATCTGCTCTCCGTGGATAGGCGGAGGCAGGAGATGGGCAGGGGTAACTAGGTACACTGAAGAGCTGTTGTAGAGCCACAGCCCAACGGAGAGGTGCAGGTGCAGGGAAAGCTCTTAGGCTGCAACTGAGCAGTATTTGCACTGAAACAAGTGGGTTGGCAAAGCAGAATTTTTTTTCCCGGCGCTGCAGTGTGCACACAGCCCTGTTAACAGGGATGAGGCAACAAGGTTGTGGTGTGAGCTCTCTAAGTACTCATTGAGGACTTGGTCTTGTAGCCAGTTCACCTCTGCTGGTGGCCTGAGCTCATGGACCACACCTGATGAGTGTCTCTGGCCTGGCTTCCTCCAAAAGGAAGCATCACAAGTGCCCTGCCCGATAGAGGGAGATTCCCTCACAAGCCTAGGGCAAAGCTGAGCATATCCTATGGGGGTTTGTTTCTAAGGCACTCCTCTCCTCTTTCCTTCCACTTCTCAAGTGACTTTGGATAAGAGAAAATTATCCAAATACAGGTACCTGGAAGGGTGGGGGCCCTACCAAACATCCTCTGTCCTGCAGGGCTCTACACGCGTTTCTCCTGTCCTCTTACAACCTTCAGGCCTAAGCAACATGCTGTTCTAGGACACTGTCTCTTCTCAGCAGCTCTTACTGCTCACCCCGCTGCAGTGCTAGGTGTGGTGATCCCCTTTCCTTTCTTTGTACTTCTTTTACCCATTAATCTCTATCGAAGACAACAGAGCAGGAAAGCTCTCCTCTGGGGAGCAGTGTAAGAACTTCACAGTGCAAATATATCCTGTATGAAATAGCTGTTGCAAGGGCAGTAGAGACGAAAGATGAATCTCAGCAGATACTCAAAACGGTCTCCTCCCTGAGTATACATTCAAAACCCCCAAATCTTTCTTGTATCCCATTAACAGCCAGCTCCCGTTTCAATGCAGGCCGGTTGAGCTGTGAATTCCTTACAACTATGGCTCCCCTGATGCCTCTGGCTTTAGCGTTCCTCTGCAGAGCCTTCTTTCTCACACAGAGCGGAGTGGATGCTGCCCACAGCATATCCTGTGCTGCCCCTTCTTTCTACAGACCCTGTTTACAAGACCAGGGGTCCCCTGTTCTCCTCAGAGGGTACGTAGGTTTTGCAAGCTCTTCCCATTCCCTCTGCTGCCCTCAGATAGCCACGAGACCTGATTCCTGCCTTGCTTTTCAACTGGGGAAAGTACTCTGCGCTTTGTCTTGATTAGTTGTGTTAATTTGGGACATTTTCTGTTGCATGCACAGTGATTAATGCGCGCAGCACAACTTCCAAACGCGTTCGCCTTGCATACTGCAACTAAGGATCTGTTCAGGAAATAAGAATATAGCTAACCCCACCGCACTGCCAACTCCTAACTCCTCTGATAATCAGCTCAGAGTTGAGCCGGAACACACTTTATATTGATATTCTTGCTCGTAAATGTGTGTGGTTCAAACACTTGCAGGTAGCAAGCCACAGGGACCACGAACTCCCTTCGGTTAGAATTCCAAAATTTAAATTAGCGTTCAAAATCTTTTCAGTGCCCGCAGCTCCAGCAATGCCTGTTCTGTAAGAACGAGACCTTGCAACAATTGTGCCCGGTTACCGTGGGAAACATAGACTAGGAATGGTGGCAGAAAGGCACCTTACGTAACCGAAGATACTTTCACTTCTTTGTTCCCTTTTAAGCACTACTCATAAAACAAAAGATACTCATTTGCTTTTTGTTGTTTCCAGGAGCCAAACGCACACACACGTCCCTGCAAACCCATTCACCCAGCTGGCGCTTCTGCAGCCAACACTTCTAATTAAGCCTGCAGGAGCAGTGCAAAAGGAGAGGGGAAGCAGGGCAAGGAGGCGGCAGTTTGGCTTCAGTGACAGACAGCAGCTAAAGCTTATTAAATCAACTATTTCATCGTTCGGTAACAAGTAGAGCCCTACCGCAGATTAAAAAGTAAGGAACTGCAACACCCTTCCCCTCTGTTACAGTGTGGAAACACCATGTCTCTTTGCCTCAGCTTCTCAGCGAGAACTGAACTAGCAGGAAACTTCAGAAAGGCCAGATGTGCACTGCAGGACAGGCTGCAGCATCCCTTGTCCAGCAGACACCGTTTCTGTGGTCCCTTTTGTTCACCGGCGCTCACCAGGCTCTCCTCACCGGCCAGACTGTCAGTGTCCCCCTTAACACGAGTGCTTCAGCGCCGCAGTCTCACCCGTGCTCTGTGCCATATACCCCGTGCCTATCAGTCATCTCTCACCCCACAGTTAAAAGGCTGTTTCCCCCTAAACCTCTTTAGGTCACATAAGGTTCTTAAACATATCAGGTAGAAACTTAAACTTATACAGTTTTAACTTGAAGTATCTAAAGCAGAGAGATTTGCTTCTGGGGCTTCTGTGGTGGTGGGGGGGTTATGTCTTTCTGCTGGCCATGATTTATTGCAGTACATGGCTTCATGGTTATTCCTCCTGTGTTAACCTGGTGAATACTGAAACTAAGAGGATAAAAAAAAATATCCATTTACTAGGCACAATTTCACTCTGGCATTTTTATATTTTTGAGCTTAGTAGGGACCGATTCTAACAGGACTAGAAAATTAAGCATTCATTGTGAAGAAATGCAAATTCATATCTGAATGCCTACACAGTCTCGAGATGTCCCTTCCCAGTAGCTCCTTTCAGAAAAGTTAGAATCTGGCAGTAGACGATTCAGCTTTGGTCCCAAACCTTCGGTTGCTGGTGGCTGCTGACATGTACCACGAGCTGAATCAAGCTTCTAGAGAGGGGTTGAATGATGCTTGACCCAAGTGTTTAAAGCACTTTACGAGTAAGTTTCACGTTTCAAAAATGGGAGGCAAGGCACAAAGTTCATTAACTGTTTTAGGTAATGTCTGAAAATACAGTCAAGATCACCTGCCCTTTCTTGTTGAAACCACTCCTTTCCTAGCTGCAGTTCTATCAGTATCAGGGTAGCTGAGGAGCGCTCTTGACGCCTTCCTGACAAGCCATGGTCTGAGCGCTGTCACACGTACACTGCTGCTCTCCAGTGCTGCCGTAAAGCTGCTTTTTTCAGCACAACCAGAAAGTTTTAGCCAGCTTTTCAAAGTGTCAGAAATAAGCGTTTTAAAGTCTCCGGGCATTCCTGAGGCTAGAATTCCTGTAATGCCACAATTGAGACATTTCCTATAAAAGAACCTATACATATATATAGAGCTCCTATCTCCATTGCTTTATTTTTTACTTGAGTTGCAGCCAATAAAAATGAAGCTAAATAGCTGATTGCACTTTAATTTTGGCTCAAGATGACTGACTAGCTGCCATTCTAGTTCAGCTTTGTCTTTGTCACATCCTGGTGTTGATTTTGAAAGCCCTCATAGTACATTTCTATTTATTATGGCACTGCCCTGATTTCATTGTTGATGTGCCCACACTATGAACAAAATCATTTTGTGACATGCTCTGTCCTGTGACTGACAGAACATACCTGTCAACATCACTTAACCAAGAAAGTGCTCAGCTAAAGCAGGGGGTGGGGATGGGACGCAGATGACAAAAACCAGACAGTTGTATTGCCTGTCCAAATCACACTCTGTTCTCAAATTACTGGCAGGCAAAGACGTGTCTGTTAGTGCCAAATTGTATTACAGCCATCAGCGATAGATCAAATGCAAGGACAATGCCACAATACGCGGAGTTACAGCGACTGACAACATCAGTTGACAATGAAACGTGGAAATGAGAGGCTGCAAAATAAGAGTGTGATAGTACTTAAACCTCACGAGGCCGGTAATGCTCGAAGCAAGAAGATGAGGAAGAGCAAAGTCTGTATGACCAGGTAGGAAGCCAAAGTCCTGCGATGTTAAAGCCCAGACTACCCAAAGCAACAAGGGCACGTGTGAATATCTCAGCGCAGACACCACGGACAGACACCTAGCTTAAATGCAAGGCAGTTCTAACATCACGATGATGTTTATTTCAACGGACTCTGGTTGACCTCAAAAGCTATCGAGGGCTGTCCTGTTTTCCAGAACACAACCAAAGGTCCAGTTCAGAAATGACACGTTCAGGAACATACAGGATACCTCAGCCAACTTCAGCGAGTGCAAGTTCACCTGTGAGGCACCAGGCAGGATGAATGAGCAGGAAAACCAGTGGGGAGGTGGGGAAGTGAAAGACAAAGCAGTTTTTCTTGTGCAAGTAGCTGCACCTTACAGTCCGCTGCTACTCTGACCTTACCTACAGGTTGCAGCTGTGCTGTTCCACCACCCATTTCTCTAGCTGCCAGCCTCAGGTACAACGTGCATCTGGTGTATTTCAAGCCACATTTGGCCTAGAGGTTTCAGGTAGGGAGTCCAACTAAAAGCGTGCACATCTACATGAAGCTCCCATGTACCTGCGTCACAGAAAGGGAGGAAAACCTGCATCACCTGTTTGATGATAAATCTTCATGCTGAACTGGCACAGTTACCCACAATGGAAATAAATCCTTCAGAACAGAGCAGTTGTATCAGACGTTTTTTCCTCTACAAATGTAGGCTCATTTCGTGGTGCTTGGGGTGAGGAATTAGTTTTTCATCGTGGCACATTTTTGCACATCAGTCAGTTCACGTGGTTCTTATTTTACTCGATGTTTTTCACAGTGTTTCCTAATCAGAAGAGGTGCAGAGGCTGCTTTATCTGCCAATAAGCAACCTGACATAATTTTTCTGGCACGAGATTTACATCAGTCAACTTCATTCTGTAACTCAGAACATGCTTTTCTTGTGCTGTGTGTCAGACCAACTGAATTAATCTTACCACGACAGCGTGCTGATTTTAGCTACTGACATAGGAACATTACAGTGAACTTCAAAGGACACACTATCGCCTTGACCACCTGAAATTTCACAGCAAGTAATTAATCACACATAGTGACCTTCTGGAAATACCCTGGGAAAGAGCCCCCTCCTATCCCTGCCCCTGTAAATAAACAAGACTTTCTTGCACAGGAGTTGCAGTAGTGGCAGACCTGTCTCATGCTGCCATTTTGAAACACAGTTTGGGCTTCTGCAGAGCTCCAGCGAGTTGCTGTTACCTGCTGACAGGTTCTGCAGAGACTCACTCTGGTTAGGTGCTACCAATACCTCTGCACGCGAAGCATCTCCCCTAAAAGTTGAGGAATTAAACCCTCGCAGGTTTCTGCTGCTAGGAATAACCTTTGTCAGCAGGCTGACAGTTCCACCCCAAGCACAAGATGCTCCCACGTTGCTTGCTTCGGTGGTTTTTTTCAGGATTCATTTCCTTCATTTACGTTTCCTGTAGAGCTTTCTGTCCACAGACATCATGAGAGCCCCTTTGTTTACCGAATCCTCACATGTGAACGCCAAATATTGTCGGGTGCTGCTAAAATACACACCTATCCCCTTCAGTAGCTAATCCATTTAACAATATTCTGTACTCTGCGTACTTACAGAAAAATAAAAGCTCTTGTGTACAGAAAACAGCAGTGAGCTTAAACCTTACAGATCTTTTTTTTCATTTTGGAAAACAACAACCCAACTAATCTGCTCAGCATTGTCCAGTAAGACTAACACCAAGCCTGCTGCAGTTTAAGCACCACATAAGGTTTTGCTTTGTTGGGCAACAGCATAAAAAGATTCAGCTCCAGGAAAATCCATCCAGAGTAGGCTCTGTGTGTTGACAGGTTGCTAAGTTACTAAAAATCACATATATACCAAAAATGTTTAGATAATATTTTCTCTGTGACTAGTAATTCTGGCTGTGAGAAAGAAAGAAAGAAAAAAAAAAAAAAAAATCAGACAATTTGTTGAAACAGATGCCAAAGATTTTATACAAGGAATGTCACGGCTGGTTTCTCTTTGTGCATTAACATGGTAGTAAAGCTACATGCATCAACAGCACACAGGGCACAGCCTACAAACCAAGGACACAGCGCTCACCCGTTAAAAAAATAAAAAGACTTTGAAGCATACTTGCTGGATGTGCAGAATGTCTTTTCAGAGAGGATTTCTACCTACTCGTGCCCTCCCTTGGGCAGCTGTCAGTTTATGGCAGACTTTGCTTACGAAACACTAGACAGTCCCCAGTGAACTTGGCCGGTACTGAAGGCGTCCCAGAACATCTTCTAAGTCTACTTCCGTGTGTAGGCTGGATGGAGTTGCGAGGGGCAATCTCTCTGAGAGTATGTTCTTTCTGAGACAAAGTGAGAACCGCTTGTTACAAGGAAAAAGTCAGTACGCTCGATCGGCAGAGAAAGTCTTTTATAGCAGTTAATTTAATAATACGGTCCTAAAACAGGGTGTTGGGCACTCGTCTACACAAGACCACATTTAATAAGCCAGGGAGAAAAAATACCACAGTTCCAGGACATCGCATCACACTCCAGCCACTCCAAGAGGAGACAACTCTCATGTGGTAGAAGAATTCTTGTCTACGTAAGACAAGGAGGGAGAATTTTAGGCAGTTTAATCCACAATGGTCTCTTACTTCTTATAACTGGAACCACAAATCCACAGTATAGGACAGTATTAGTTAGGTTAAGTGGTGCTTTTGAGAATAAAATCAGTGAATTCATTGCAGTCCTTTAATAAAAGGATGAAGTCCAGTGAGTGCCAGTTGCTAGGAGCAAAGAAGAAAGGTTCCCATTTGCCAGGTGGATTTGTAAGTTCATATTAGAAAACAAGATCAGTGAAATCTGTGCAGTTTCTATGCAACCACGTCCAAGAACACAGAGGCTCCAGAGACTCCGGGATCGCTTAAAAAGCGGGGGAAAAGAAAAGTCATCACAACCCAAACAACTCAAACTTCATATTTCAGAATTGCATACACAACTTGTTCTCTTGTTCTGCTCCAGACAAAACTTGTAACTGCAACAAGCTGGCAGAGAAACTTGAAGAAAACCTGAGTAGATGAGAACATTGTCAGGGAGAGCAAGACCCTGCTACCACTTGATCTGGTATTGAAGTGACAAAAATCAGAAAGCTTTGCCTTGTGACCTATGATTTGCTTCACCTTCCAGAGCTCCGCTGGTCTGTCTCTACCAGGAGGTCTATTTCAACTTGATACTTCTTGCACTGCAAGACCACTGCTCATCTCACAGTCCAGACAAACTTGCTAACGAATCTAATTTAATCTTCCACGGCCAGAAGCAGAGCACCTCCAGATGTAGGGTGGGTTGAATTACCAGCTGTAATTCAGACATCAACACTGGAGATTTCCTGGCAGCACAGAGTCCAAACCTTCCTCGCAGGAGAACATTGTGATCAGCAAGACGTTCCAAAAGAAGAATCGGAAGGCCGTAAGTCTGATCCGACATAGTAAGGAACAACACCATCCATCATTTGAACTAGGAATACTCAAAGCTTCATTAGCCAACCGTATTCTTAACATACTAAATTATACATAGATAGATAGATAGAGATATATAATTTTTTTTAATTGGAATAAAATACACTGGATTTTGGTTTGCTCATTTACAAGGGAGCTCTCTCCCTTCCCCAGCTAATTTGAAATTAAAACCTAGAGGCTGAATGTAAGCTCATTCCCAGCGTTCCAAGATGGACACAACACGAGAGGAGGCCAGAAACTGGAAACATGCACTCTGGCTGCAACAGGTTGGGAGGTGAAAGGGAGACCAGATATTTTCATTTGTAACCCTGAGAACATAAGGAATTGCAAAGATGTGGAGGAGAGCCTGGGGTTAAAGGTCACCAGGCTTTTTATTGCAGTTAAAGCAAACTCGGACTGGGTGATCCCATCCACGAGAGGGGACCGCTCTGCGGTCATGCGAGCATTCGTCACAGAATCCCTGGCCGCAGGCCCGACAGTGGTGTTTGGAGAGTTTGATACTGAATTCCTTCCGGCAGTTGTGGCAGTGCAGGATTTCATGGTCTGGTACCCAGTATGCAGGTCGGGCAGCATCTTTTACCAGACCTATGGAGGAAGGGAGGTGGGGGGATGAGAAAGAGGGAGAAGAAAATAATCCGTGAACATGAGCATGTCAAGAACATACTCAGTGGAAGTACTTACACGGTGGCATCTTCCCTTACTCTGACCCTTTCCGAGGTTGAGACGCTTGCTTTTCCCTACCTTCAGTTTCAGCTGCACCCAAAAAATCACCATCACCAAACCAAACACTCAGAAACACACGTACTGCCTGAACTGAGAAAGGGATTTATTCTGCCTCTCATTGAGTCAGACAACGAACACCCACAAGGGTGACAGCAGGACACGCTGGAGGCAAAGCAGTGCAATGATGAGCTGCACAATGAGCAGCAAGTCAGGTCCAACCACAGAAGGTTCAAATGCAAAGTCATTTGCTGACATACCTGAACTGCTACCCAGCACGTGAAAGAGCAGCGAACACTCACTGTACCGAGCTCAGCACAGAAGATCACATTGCTGATTACTTTCCCATCACTACCAGCCTGGACAGCTTCAGATTCTCAGCCCTCCCTTGCAGAAGTGCCAAGTGCCAGCAGTATCGATGAACACACTTAAAAGGCACTCAGCATCTCGGGAAGAAAACCAAACCTGATAGAATGCTTCCTAACTGGCTGGTCTTTAGGGAATTCCAGCTGGCAGGTCACTGCAGTGATGCATCAGGGGAGCCTGAATTACTCACAGCTTGGTGCACACATATTTGCACAACAGGAAGAAAAGAGGAGGTGTGAACTGCAGAGAATGTGCTGAAAACCATCAACCAAGAGGGGTGCAGGGAGCTGGAGAACTCTCAGCCAGCAGTGGTATCATGGCAGATGTGCTAGCCTGTCACACAAACTCCTGAAGTTAAATCAGAAGGTTTGCTCTGTGAAAACAAATGCCTTTAGGGAAAAAAAAAAAAGAGCATCAGAAAAGAACGGAGCTCACCTAAGGGAATGTCCATGGCTGTTACCACTGCTCCAAGAGTGTTCTGCACAGCTTCCCCCACCTTCCTGGCAATAAGCGTCCCCCCTTCCTCATCTGAAGGCAGCTCAGCCACATCTGAAAGACACAAAGACTCAACACTTCAGTCCAGCACAATTTCTTCCAAGTTTCAGTTAATTTACATTAACAAAAACCAGCGGCAAACCCAAAAGGCAGCTTGAAGCCTCTCCTCAGCCTTTATCTCCCACGTGCCCAATCCTGGGTGGCAGAATATTCACATTCATCTCATTAATAAATACAAAATACACAGCCTGCTGAAACAGCAGCATCCCTGCTCTGACGCTAGCTTCACAGCGCCAGCAGGTGCCAGAAAAACAAAGTAAAGACCCAGTTAGAAAATAATTCTGTCAGGGGGTCAGATATTGGGTAGCTCGTTACAAAGGTCATCTTCCTGCCAAAAGACATTGAGCTCGAGCTTCCCTGCTAACAACTCTGTGCCGAAGCCCAATGTGAACAACGCTATTTACACCCAATGGGAATCGTTGCGATCCAGAAACCAGGGACAAAGACTTCAGACTATTGCCCAGGGATAATTCTGTCACCATCAATCAAAATTACCTAACTGGATGCCCCTGTTTTCATAGCAGTTGTCACACACGCGCACTGGTGCTGGTCCCCAGCCTCGCTCAGGCACTGGACGGGTCTTGGAAGAACAGCCATCACAGAAGCCCTCTCCACAGGCCCGGCAGTGATGTTTAGTGTCGTTATCTTTAAAAGGTGTGTTGCACTTATTACAACTCTAATCAGAACAACACAGAAAGAAAAACTGTTAGTTTGATCTTCCTTAATGGAAAAAAGAGAGAGCAGAATCCCAGGGTGGCAAAACTCAGACGGAAATGGTGACAAATACAGTTACACCCAAGACTTGGGTGCTACCAGCCCCTAGGGACATGGTTCAGAGACACTCTGATGTACGGCAGTTAAGCCAACAGATTGCTGGGATCCCTTCATTCACAATCACAAATAATCACTGCCACGTCGTGCGGGGCTGAACGGTGGGTATTCGGTCTTTGTGGAGGGTAAGAATTCAGAAGGCAGCTTGCAGTGAAGTATCAGCTGCTTCCTGCAAGACAGGGAACTCTTTCCTAGTTTAATTGTTGGGACCAGCTTTTTGCATCTGGTATGAAAGCAGAGTTTCATCTCTGCACCTATAAAAGTACCACTAATCAAATGCAGTAGCCAGATGTTGATTCTTTGCTCTGAAGAGCAAGTTCATGCAAGCCAGGGTCTTCTCTGGTACTGCTGGGAGAGGTGCTCACAAAAAGTAGGGAGAAATAGGGCTGGGCAGAGTCTCTGCTCATACTTTCTCTGGCAAAGTCAAGAATGGGAAGAGCTGAAAGCATTTCAGTTGTTCTCAAAATTGTAGGAGAAGGGTTTGCTGCAATAAAACAAGAAGTATTTGGAATCTGCAAAATACGACATTATTAAGAGGGCGAGAAAAATGAGTTCTAGCTGTGCAAAGCTTTTCTCTTCAGCAGCTGCTATTTACCAGGATCTGAGAGTTGGGTCTCCAGTAAGCTGGGGCAATCTGGTCTGTCAACCAGGAGGTCACAGCTTTTGTGGGTCCCAGGCTAAGTTCAGACACTGATTGTGCCATGAAATTCATCCCATCCAACAAACGCTGGGCTGCATTGTTGTTGTCTTTCAGAAATCCATCGGTCTGGAATGAAATGGATATTCGTTTGAGAAGAAGAACAGGAAAACATTTTGTTTTTCAGATGCAGATGGCTCTGCAACCCACTGCTCCTGTTAAACTGGAGAGCAAGAAGAAGAAAAATATTCACCAGCCCTGCTTTGAAACAGGGGTAGGTTTTAATGGTGTATCGTTCACACAAAGCGTTCATAAACTGGAGACCTGACCAGTTCAGGAGAGCCGAAAGGTGACTCAAGGCCCTTGCAAAGATTTTTTTAAAGAGCAGAGCCAGGGACCAGCTGTAAGGAAAGCCAATCCATTTTCTTCAGCAATGCCCAGAAGAACCCTCATACGCAATGCGCACGGCTGCACGTATCCAGCAACCACACTTACCCCTGGCCAGACATGCTCAATTTCTGTCCTCACTACGGTGTTCACAGGATCTTGGTTGCCAAACCAGTACTGTCGGCTGCGGTACACCACCCCACAGTTGGGGCACTCGATCACATATCTGCAGAAGAGGAGGATGGGTTACCTCAGGGAGGTACCGGAAGTCCAGACCACCAGGCAATGTAGAGACAACAAAAGAGCAGAGGGATCGTAACTGCAGTACTCACCCTGACCAGGCATATTTGGCAAGGCCCAGCCAAGGGGAGTCAGTGGAAGCAGAGGTTTTTGGCACCACGCTGACTTCCATCCCTCGTTCGTAACAGGCCTATAACAGAAAGGCTCAATTAAAACCACCTTCTTGGGAATCCCAGACTCCAGGTCTTGCAGCCGTTTGGTCACATAAAGCATGTAATTGGCACACAGTGGTCTCCACAGCAAAGGAGAGCACTCATCACAACTGATTTAAAAACAAACCAAACCCAGTCTCAGTAATGACAGCAGGGAAATATTTCTACGACAATAAAAACTTTAGTGGTAGCTGAAAATGTTCCTGTCTCCTGCACACATCCGTCAGAAAAATCAGCTAATACCAAGCAGTGGGCATGGGCAAATTAGAAGAGTAGCCACATTAAGTACCAGAGGGTCAGCATCACCCAGGCTGAGAGCCCCTGGGCTCACAATTTATCCAGCAAATGACACGCAGCACACAGAGGTGACGACCTCTCCAAGCAAAAATACAAGTTCAAAAGAGATCAGTTTTTCTTGTCAAGGTCATGAGCACCCCTCCCACTTGAAAAAATGCAAGAAACCAGGCACTTGCTTGTGATATTCCTCATTTATTGGGCCATCCTTCCTTCCTCGTTCTTCAA
This sequence comes from Eurystomus gularis, assembly GCA_013400335.1. Lineage (NCBI taxonomy): Eukaryota > Metazoa > Chordata > Aves > Coraciiformes > Coraciidae > Eurystomus > Eurystomus gularis. Next base: position 135,957 of record VZZY01019552.1, on the reverse strand, counting down.
ACTTTGTCCTCGTGTCGCTACTCACCTTGCAAGTGTAGACTCTGTTATCATACTGGTGAGAATATCTGCATCGGCTTTTGGATTCATGGGGGACTCCTTCCTTTGCGTGGTTCATGCTCTTCTTACAGCCACACCTGAGCATGCAAAAGCAAGCCATGAGCTGATGCTGTCAGATACACGGCAGATGTCATCAAGAGTTCATTTCTGTTACTTTCTTGCATTTGTTTAGACACTATAACCCAAAACCATTCTCACAACCATGACATAATCCCTCACTGAAAGGCAGGCGCTCTGGAAGGAGCTGCAGCAACTGTTTCACAGTACAAAGCAGCAGCACACAACAGCTCAGCGAGTGAAGGATCACTGTAGACAATTTAAACTTCACAGAAGGACTAACCAAGTTCGGAAATGAACCAGGACAGAGTTAACACTGAAGCCTTTGTGGGGAGCTGCTAGAAGTTCTCTCACGAGCATAAAAGAGCAGGGAGGTAGCACCGCATTTCATTTGACAGACAATGTTTCCAGAAGCATAATCAATCAAAACACCCCACTGATTCAGAGCACCCCCTGCCATCTGCTGCCCTTCCAGGCTCAATCTTTGGGCCCTTCCCAGAAAGCTACGAGCCAAGCTCTAACCAAACCTTGGACTCCACTGTGATGTAGTCACTGAACACAGTCCAGGCCCATGACATGTGCTTTAGGACAGTTTACACTGTTTAGGTAATAAAAATGCTGGGAAAAATCATCATAGGAAATTAGAGGATTTCTTTATACACTCCTTTCTTCCTGCACTGTGTGCCTTGGGGAAAAGAGAGAGGCAGAACACGTTTGTAGCCAGACACAAAGACAGAGCAGGCAAAGACCGTGTATCCAGCTAGGACGGAGCAATAACAGCCATACAATTCACGTAAGAGTTGGATTTCAAGCAAATTCTGCCCGGAAGTACTGGCTGGTGATAGGTGATGTCAGCAGTCGAGATGTCACAAACTTTACATCCTGTGGCTGCAGACCAGGGCAGCACTGTCTTCTAGAAGGATGAGGGTGCATTTCTCATCTACTTACCCACAGCTGAGGCACACAGAGGAACATGTGAAATATTCATCTGGAAAGAAAGAGCTGTGAGCCATCTGGTCATCGGGAATCTCCCCACTGAACCGGTCACTTAGAGCCTGTCGAACAGAACCGGATGAACTGGTAAGGGACTGAGAGCAATAAAGACATTTTAGGAAAGTTTTTGCAAGCAAAAGCGTGGGTTCCTCTACTGTAGGGAGAATACACACCTAACCAAGACAAGGATTAGAAACCAAGCACGAAGACAATCTTGCACTTGTATGGAAGTACAAGTAAGGTAACTACTCTTCTCCTCTCCTCGTGCCCCTACTCTGAATTTCATAGTATGAATGGGTGGTAGAAGATTACATCCACCTCTGTGCATACAACCCATACCCAAAATAGCATGGTGCTCGCTAAAAGGGCTTTGCATTCTGGAAACCTCCAGAATGAAACTCAGGGAGTCATTTTTCACAATACAGGAGGACACATTCTCTGCCCCTCAGCTCAGGAAGTGCTGCCCTGAGCTTCCCTCTGGCCCCTTGAACAACTACTCTTCTCTGGTGAAACTGCAAGACTGAGACAAAGAGATTTGTTCCCTTTCCTGGGAGCATCTGTTCCCGGATTAATTCAGTCCTTAGCTTTGATACGCTTAACTTTTGCAGTTCTTTTGGGTGTTATGTTAAAGAAAAAAAAAAAAAAGCAAGCCTTGGAACAAAGCAGATGGTTAGGGGTTTTCTTGATGGAGATCTCTGAAGGCATAATGTCTAACTGAAACTCTCCCTATGGCTGAGGTTACTAGAGTGGCCGCCTTTCTTTCTCTTCCTCCCTCTCCCCTCCCAGGGAGTGGGGGAGTGGAGAGCATCTCTGCTGTCTAGCAAGGGTTGACTGCACAGACACAGATCTATCTCTCACCACAGCCTCTCTCAGAGAAGATCTCTACACAGACATCTGATTTCATAGAATTTCAAGGAAATGAGCTTTTAGATCTCTTTCAAGCCTGACTGATACTGGCCAATGGACTCAGAATTTAGAGGAGGTGGACATAAATCTCTAGCAAGCCTCACGTCCTCAGGAAGCAAAACAAAACCAGTTAATTTGTAGTCAGTAGTGATCTGAACGCAGCAACCACTTCACTGGACATGAATTTTAAGTATACTAACAGCTACAAGTGAAACTGGATTATTTAACTATTTCAGTAAAGTGCTAGAACCGGAATAAACCACTCCAGCTGATTTCCCCTTGCCGTCTCTCTGCTCCCTAATGCAAGGAACAGTGTACATGTACCCTCTGGGGTAGCTTCAGCCACCCCAAACAGAGTGGCTGGGATTATCTGTTCTGACAGCGTGACTGACATCAGAACAGACTGCTAACACTACCTCCCTCTGCAGACACGCCCCAGCTCTGCCTGCCTCTCTCCAACGAGAGCTGTGCTCTTTGGGCCAGTGAAAATACGATGCTCATCAGGTAGTGGTAGCAATGTGCAGAAACTGGTAGGACAGACTGCAGCTTTGAAGACCTGAAAATCCCTCTGGCATCCTATCATGGTGAACCTTCTAAGAAAATCACCAGTTGCTCTCTCCAGTTCCTTTCCATCAGCCTTCTCATCTGATGCTGCACCTCTGAAATGACGTATGTTTTGGCTTGATCCCATCTTGTTTCCTAGCTACCAACATCTCCTTCCTCCTTTTTGCCTCCTAGCCCTTGGGTTATACTACACTCAGTGCTACGTTTTGCTATTAAATCCCTCCAAGTCTCCCGCATTCCCTCCTCCTGTGCTGAGGCCATCCTTTGGAATTTCACCAATAACTCCTCCTGGGCTTCCTTTGTAAACCATTGTCATTAAGCACTTGTACTCATAACATGAGTTATTTTTGTCTTCCCCAGTCAGTTTCTTCCCAGCTCCGTTTTTTTATTTTGCCCTGTTTTGCTCTTCAACATTTCTTGACCTTTCAGGGTTCTTTGCTAAGGTGGCTGGTTGCTTCAAAGTAAAAAACTACCCAGCCTTCCTGGCCGTTACACAAAAATTATCATCCTCATGGAAGACTTGCTTTATCTCCAGACATCTGCAAGTCTGCACCACTGGCTCACGTGCTCTACCTTTATTAGATACAACTGACAGTGACTAGCAACACTGATCCAAGTAAAGATTGCCGTGAACTCTTCTCCACTTACTTTCAGTGCTTTGTAGATAACCCCAGGCTGTCTAGGTGAACGCGTGGTATTGTTCTCCAGCTGCTGCTCCACAGCTCGCCTAAGTCCAGAGAAATCCGTTGGAGGATTGTATGTCCTTGTTCCCTTGTAGTGGATTGAGCTGAAAGCCTCAGGAAAACAGCTTAGCTTCCGAAACCGATCCTGAATGAGCTTCTCAGGAACCTCAGAAGGATGATCTATATGTAAGAGTATCAGTGAGTATATAAACAACCGATTGTTTAAAAGAATACCTAAACTGCGCAGTGCTTTCATATGCAACACAGTGCTCGTTTTCCTAATTAAACCTTCTCATGGATATAGAAGGCAGTTATCATTGCATTTCACATGCAGGAAAAGAAACAGTTTTCAAAAGCGGTCTCTGCTTTTTGATACACAGCTATAGATTCAAAGATCAATTTCCACAGGTAAAACCAGAAACATCAAGGTTTGGAAACACAGATACTCAAGATAAGAAGCAGTTTATGACATAATACAAGGATGCTCCATGCCAGCACACTTGTTAGTTCTTCTCACCAGACCATAACATGGTATAGCTAGTCTTAGCACCTGAAAAGTGGAGGATGTGGACCTTACACGAGCTGCTTATTCTCCATGCCAACCCTGTAGCAAGGAAGACCGAGACTCTACCAACCCTTTGTAAAGCACTTCAGAACTGGCCACATCAGGTCAGACTCCACAGAGCCAACCACATTCTCCTGCTCGCTTCCAAGGACCTGCTGCATATATCAGGGTAAGGCAGGCCCCTTCTCCCCTGCCCTAAAACTACATGCACGCACTCATCTCAGTTATTCATCGAGACAGATGGTTGCAGCTTGCTGCAAAACCACATGCTGAGAGGTTTCTTTCCTATTCCTACCATGACCAGAAGCGATCATTAAAATATAATTATTTTACTGCCCTGACTTTACACACAACAATCCTTACAGATCACTAGATCTGACCCGCTGAAACAGCAGATTTCAACAACTACATGAAACTCTGCGTCGCTAATCAGCAAATTGGTCAGAAAAGGAACAGCCTCGGCAGGTAAGTTAAAAATCATTAAGAAATCTCTCTAATAGTAACCAGGAAGATGCCCAGTTCTTCTACTAGCTCAAGACCTCGCTGATGAGAAAAGCCAAAATGAGAATGTGTGCCAGCAGGGAGCTGCCGTGGTATCACACAGCAGAAGACTCCCAGGTGTTTGCAGGCAGCAGGACTGAGCCTCAGCCGCTGCAGGCCAGTTCATCAGGGCTCTTGCTCATCAAAGCATCAGAAATGGACAGAATGAAGAAAGATTTCATTATGCCTTTTAAAGCATGGAAAAAATGAGGCCAGGAGAAGAAATTTAGATCTTTACATAGTCAAAACCAAACTGTACTGCGACATCCACAGGACAGCGCATTTCACTCAGACTTACAAATAAAAATACAGAATGTAAATATGCATAATCCAGTATGACACAAGCCAAATTAAAAGTACTGGTGAAGAACATTGAAAGTGATGGGAATAAAAGTGTGCCAGGCCTGCTGCTTTGGCCGTATCAGATACCTGCGCAGAGAAAAGTTGTGTCAAACAACCAGCTCTGTGCTACCACAACCTCAGTCCCAGCCTCCCACCAGCCTCAGAGCAATGTTGGCCCACAGAATTAAAATAGTAGAGTGAGGATACTTTAAGTATTGAACTTCATAAATTTCATTACTCTTGCTCACCTTCTCTTCTACATAGAGTGTTACTTTAAGGTTTTTTGCAACAGGATACTCTGTCTCCATGCCAAAATCCCAGGGTGTCTCAGTTTTCACCACATCACCCATACTCACGATCCTGTACAACGACCCCTCCTATGGCTGGCAGAGCTCTCGTCGTGTCTAGTCAGTGCCAGTGCCCAGCTGGCTAAGAGGATTATTCAAGCTGATCTGGGGTGGTCAGATTGCCATCAAGGAACGCTCTATTTCCATAGCCTGGTTCCCAGGCTGGAACAAGCGAGAACAAAACCCAAACCACATCTTTGACATAGCAGTACAGAGCCCTTAATGGTCAATGCAAGCTGATAATTCATAGACAGCATTTAGTACATTACAATTCAGTTTCTTACTGCCTACTCACCAGAGCCCAGTAGCTTGGTGTACACAGTCTCATGAAAGATGATGACACCTGGACCCAAAGTTGACAGAGGAACATCTAGGCCACAGCGGGCTGTGGTAGCTTTTAGCTCCTTGGTGAAATGTTTTAAATAAGCCTCCGAGGCATCACCAAGGAATTTGAAGAGATCATTGTGGAGCCTGTCAGCACGAGTACGGTAGATGACAAGGTCAGAGATGGCCAGGACCTTCAGCAGCAGCCTTGTTCTCTGGCTCAGGTTCACAGTGGCCCCCAGGAGGCCCTCTGTATCAATTACCACCACTTTGCGGACAGGATCATAGGCTGCCCAGACTCCAACTGTGCAAGACTCTTGGGCTGGAGACGTCTTGAAGACTTCCCGACCATAGAAGAAAGTGTGGTTAAGGGTGTGAGACTTGCCATCCCCCGTGTTCCCAAAGATGGACACTACCTTTAGATGCTGGTCAGGACTGCAGTCCAGTTTCTTAATAAAGTCTTCTTCATTCCTTACCTTCCAAACAAAAAAAAGATTAACAAATTATAACTATGCAATTGGAGTAGACAACACTGAAAACACAGCAGGTTTCAGGATTCATACGATTAATGAGAGTAATTACTTCTTGTTCAGATTTCATCATAAGTTTCTGAAGCACCAAAACGTCCAAAGAAAAATACTAGAAAGCAGTTTTGTAACACATATACATCGATGGGATTTGGGCTATTCCAGCACAAAGCTGGTTTGTAAGTGATACCTCACCGTGATCACTTGTCTAGTGAAACCTCTGGTACCTCACTCCCTCCCCTTGGGCAGTCCTTTCAGAGAAGGGAGCACAACCTTATTTCCAAGCCAGAACAGCTACCTGGGACATAGCAGACACTCTCAGAACATTAGTCTCCTCGGCAAGCCTCCAACTTCAGGTGCAAAAGAGAGGAGTGCTTTTGTCACCTTAACTTGCCTCATCCACAGAGGTTGAGGACCTGCTTAGGGTCCAGTCAGGGTTCTCAGACACAACCCGTCCTGTCCCCAGTGCTCTCCAGCTGATAGATCCTCCAGCTAGAAGGAGGGGCAGAGAAGAAGAAAGCAAAGTTGTGCATTGGAGTCAAGCGGTCAAAGAAGGTCAAACTGGCTTTTACAGAAGTGCCACAACTATCTCCATGATCCATTTCATGAGGTACCACATCATGCTTTCATTAAAAAAAAACAAGAACAATCAACCCACACAACAACAACAACAAAACCAAACAACCAAAACCACGAACAACAACATACAAATCCAAAACTGAAAGAGAGTAGATATCCTTCAGCAGATAACTCTTCTTTGGCTTCACATAGATCAAGTGACAAGCAACACGTTATTTAGGTTTGAGAGTAGGGCATTTTCTGTTCAGATACTAGAGCACCAGGGAACAGATAAACAAGCAAGGGACCAGGTTAGGGCTCTGTACAAGAGCCTGCCTTGCTTTTGTTGCAGAACACAGCCTTGGCTTTCAAAGGTTTCATGCTTCTGGCAATGGTTTTTTATCACTTGTTTTTTCTTCTCCTAACAGGTTTTATCCATGTGTTAGGTGACAGTGAAAAAAAAAAAAAAAAGACAGAAGCACTTTTTGAGAAGCATTAAATTCACCTCCCTGTCACGATTCCCTCCTCAGGGAATCCCTGCCAGCTGAAAGGAGCAGGGTTTCCATCCCATCTCTCCTGCCTCTTGGCTTCTGGAAACTCCTTGGCTCTTCCCCCTCCACAAGTACAGTTGGAAGGTCTCATGACACACGATCCACAGAGACCACGAGGTAATAAATCGTTTCTTTGAACGTGTTTATTCTTAGATCAGCAAATTAGTTTAAGGCTCAGCAGCCCCATTTGCTCTGGTCAAATCTATCAGCAGCATCTAGGCTTTGAAAGAAAATAAAAAACAGCCAGTGTGCCAAAAAATAAAAAATAACCAGTGTGCCAGATTGTGGTTGGGAACGGCGTTCAGAAAGAAAAGCTGTGGACTCTAGGGCTGCAGGAGCTTCTCAGCATCTCGAAGCATTCAAGGCAGCCTCACAGTGTGGAAGAAAACAGGAAATAGAGAAACCAAAATGCTCTCAACAAAACCTTTTCTGGTGTCTGTGGGAGACCATCAAGATACACCCAAGTTTCAGGTGCACACAAAAAAGTCTGCTCTTTTGGTGGCTGTGATTATTAGCTTGTCATCAGGAAGGTAGGTTAGATGACAGATGCAGTTTCACTCAGTGTCTCTGGAGATGTCTCTGTGGATGAAAGGAAGTTCTTGGTTCATGGGATAGCTCCTAAAAACATTCACAGATTTGATAATATAATATCATCATGTGTATGTAAGCAAAAAGACATATGGTAATTTCTTCTCCAGATTGTTTTGCTTTTAACTCCTGCCTCCCAAGCTTCTTACCAAGTCCCATTTCTCTGTTTTGCTTCTCATCTCTGAAGATATTTGCATGGTACCAGCTTCTGCTGCATGTGCACAGGACTCATGTTTCCTTAGATGTGTCCACTCCCAAGAGCTCCACATCTCTGGCATGAACAGCCAAGGATAAATATGAAACCTTCCTTAAATTGAACAGCAAATGCCAATTACGAACGAAAACTTTGCTTGTCTAACCTAGGAGGTAGATCTCTCCAGCCCCTTCTCTATTTTGCCATTTCTAGTATCAGAAATTCATTTACACTTTTGTTATAGCTCTTAGAAGAAGATTCTCTTCTATAAAGAAGAGTTTTTACTCCACCATAGGTTAGAATCCTGATTAGCCTTCTTTTATAGTTTTCACTACATTTCTTTTAGCAACTGTCATCCAGCCCCCCATCCAGTCACTCCACCCAAGCTGAGCTGAAATGAAGGTGAAGGTCTTCAGGAACCAGAGAACTTTACAGCTAAAGTCCTCCCTAAGGGGGACACAAAAACCTCATACCATGCTGCACATTCAGATCCAAAGCCTCCTTGTTACCCATGTTTGGAAATATATTATACCTAACATATGGCTCCTAGATCTGAGCCATAATGAAAGTAGAGACAAGAAACAAGAACTGCTAAAATGACATTCCTGGCTATGAATTTCATGGAAACAAGGTTATTAAAACAATAACATGTTAAAAGCTTAGTAACAAAATCCGTAAAATAGCATGGAGTTTCCAATGACCTGTACTCCTGCGACCTTAAATCAGCCTCCAGGCAAAACAAGCACATTAAAAGAATGAGACATTTTTACCAGTTTTCTCATTAAAATCGTTAAGAACCCTTTAAGGCTTGCTAATATTCATGGAAGCGGTGCACAAAGCCAGAGCTGTGCCACAGCAACACAATAGCCCAAAACAAAAATCAAGAGTGCTCGGCATAGTATTCATCAGAGTGTCTTCATTTGCTAGTCTTACACTGTCATTTTGACTTACATTGGTACTTTTATTGTTGCATTTTCAAGTCTTACTCTTTGCTTGACCTGATTTTAACAGAGTATTTCAAATAACTAAATTTAAGTTAATTTATGCATTATAAATATTATTGTCATATATGATATTATTATAATTTATGCATAAAATACATTTTCTGCAATCAAGAAAGATACCACCATAAAATACATTTATGAGTCATGAGACTCATCTGAAAACCAGCACATGACAATATGTTCTGATACACAACCACTAAAAGAGGACATAAAATTTAACACACTTCTCAATGAACGGAAAAAGTAAGCTACAAGATTTGTAACAGCACATGCAAATATATACCAGCACAAAATTGGAAACATCTGAAACAAATCAGTCTGCAAGTACAAGCGGTCAAAACAATCAAGTGGAAAAAGAAAATACTCTTTCCCTTAAAACATTGCTTAACACTGGCAATACAAACAATTCTGCTCACAGTTCAGAAAGATAATGCTCACGAGAATTCAAACTAACACTCAAAATCAGAGGGAGAAACTGCAAAGCAACTAAAGATCTGCAACCTTTTAAGCAGCCCTGACCTTCTAATACACAGAACGGAGACAACTTTTGGTACCTGATCTGAAGGACGGAGTATCACATCCATCATTAAACCTGAAAACAGAACTCATCTGTCAGACCTGCCCACCTTGACACAGACCAGTTCTTTATGATGCAGCTCTTAAATTTTGGTGGTTGTGCTTTAACTAAAAAATTGAGCTCCTGTCCAGAGCTAGATTCACACAAAAGTCTTACAAATGCAAGCCTAAAGCCCCAGGTCCTACTGTTGGGTCACTACATCAAAATTTCAGTGTACATTGAAAATGAACAAGAGAGAAACCTATGAAGCAAAATTTCTTCCCCTAACTCCAGCCTTTAAGACAAATTTGAGAAGAATAAGCTGCACCACAGTACGGTGCTGCCACTGAAACACACATCTCTGCGGAGCTCCTCACAACCTCTCCTGGAAAGGCAGTGCACGAATGCAAAGGGGTGCAGCAACTCAGTCACAACCGGCTGTCCAAAAAGCAGCTGGAAACACCCTGCTCTGGGCCCAGGACACACTTCTGTTGATATTCCCAAATGTTCCTTGCTACCAAGTGAGAAACGGGATTGGGTAGCTCCCTATGATGAAGGGAAACTCCCTGCTACAAAACCGATGACGTCAATAGAATCATGAGAGGGGCCCTAGACTATCATAATTTAAACTGTTTCCACTAAGATCATAGACTAATTCAGGCTGAAAGGGACCTCAGGAGGTCATTACTCCCTCCCAGCTTTTAGAGGCCTCCCAACAAGAGAGAAGATTTTGATCATAAGCAGGTGCTCAAGAAGAATTAAGGCTGTCCTGTAAGTTCAAGCATCTCTAGTTTCCTACCTTAGTTTGTATTCTTTTCTTCTTATGGAAAACATTATTCACGTCATTACTCAAGTCTTCTACATATAACTTAAAACCCATAATTCAATTACACAGACGTATTTGATAGATAAATAAGTGCCTCTAAAACATAAATTTCATAAAAGTTTGATGAAAAAAGAAAATCCAGAGTAGGAAAGAGAGACTCTAATAACATTTCCGAGGAAAATGCCAATCAATCTCTTGTCCACTCCACACAGCCACCAAGGTAGAGTGGTAAGCTGAGCAGCCGTGCCTCTTGTAAGCATGCTGGCTGGTGCATGATAGCACACATACTGCTTCTCACCCAAAGAGAGATGATGTGGGTAAGCACTGGATAGTGGGAGGCGGACACTTCAAAAATGAGACTTCGTTAATTCTACTGCTCAAAGAGTTACCTGTTACTATGTCACCTGGGCGGTATTTCCCAAAAAGCACCGTGTCAATGGATCGTTACAAAATTGCGTATGTCACGCCAGCAGTTACAATCTGGTACAGGAGTGAGTTATTAATCACTGACCCAGCAAACACTTAAATATCATTATTGTCCTCAGTAATCTCCCAGGCTTCAGCCACGCTGCCAGTGGACATCAGCATTTTCAGGATCAGAGTCCTACAGAGCCTCCAGCCCGAACTGAGTGACCTGACACCAGATGCAGGGAGGGTGAAAATAAAGGAGGGGACAGACACACCCCGAAGATTTAAGGTTAGATTCCAAGATGACTCCTCAGCTTCAGCTAGTTTTGACTGAGTGCAGGTCTGGCTCAAAAGCATTTGTATCAGGGGTGTTTTCTAACCTGAAGGGTTCTTGTACCTGCTTATTTGCTGTTCACTGCAGTACCACCTACGGGCTCTCTACACACCCATGAAAATAGTGTCCCTGAACTGAGTATCTTCTTCAGACCAAAGTTACCCTGTTTCTTCCCACAGCTCTGGCAAAGGAGTTCAGAGACAGTATTTTCATGGGTTTGTACAAAGCTTAACAGAATAAATCTCAACAGGACCTACAGGTCCTGGCAATGAAGGGTAGAGGCTGCCCACATCTGAGGCCCATGACTACCTGTTACAGGATTCTCTCCTGAAAGACCAAAAAAGAGTCAAATCCTGCTTAGCAACCCTACCCAGAAAGAGAGAGCCTGTTTGCCAGGTTTTAAGGTAGTGGTGAAAAAAGCATAAGGGGATAGGAGGTAATCCAATTTGATTTGGCTTCCCCCAACCCAAGAGGCAATATTGACTGAAATATCACTATTACCAGATAAGTTGGCCTTGTAGACGACAGCTGAGTTATAGAAAACTGTTGAAAACAGAAATAAGACTAGAGAGCCCGCTAACCTGTTTGCTAGCTGAAAACCTGCATTCACAAGAACTCACAACTAATAAAGACTTGAAGGTAGACACAACTGCTGCAGAAATAATACTAATTCGAAAGTGTTATCTAACTTTTAAAGATAACAGTAAACAATGAAGCAGAATTCATTATTCTGCATCCTAAGGACCTTTCAAGTTCCCCATAGATGTTAATTCAGCCACACAGCTACCAGTTACCACCCAATGTCACAGCTGTAGCAGAGGAAACCACATCCAGGTGAAGAGACTTGCCCAGAAGACAGCAAATCAGTGAGGGAGTTCATGCTGTAACTATTCGTCTTCCTCAATACTAGACTACCTGTGTGGACACTACTTTACACCCCTGTCCTTGTTACGAGGGGCATTTACAAACCTACTTGTATTACGGTTCCCCTTTTCCTAGGAAACAGTTACTCCGGTTATTTTCCCAACTGCAGGGTGTTTCGACAGGCAGGCCAAAGGACTGTGAAACTTCTGCCTTTATGCGATCCTCCAGCAAGGCGTTAACAACCCAGGTAAAAAAGTGTACCCCAACTACACCTGCCTCCCAGTGACCCCTGCAGAGTTGAGAAAGTGAAGGAGACGGAACAGACCGAAGGGCAGGAGGACAGCAAGCTGCCAGATCCCTTTTCTTTCTTGAAAGCACCCCAAAGCCATTGCATCCTGCTCCAGCTGGCAGCACCTGAGAGCCCAAAAAGATTCCCTGGATAAGTGAAAAGAGGGGCACAGCAGAAGAGGCACTAGAACACCTCCATTTTCCCCACCAATCCTATTTAGCTCAGGAACTCACATGAAACAGTGGGGAATTCCAGAGTGGCTTGCTACCACCTTCTCTCACCTGTGACATGCTCTCCTTTGCTTCCATGCCTGCACTTCTTTCAGCATATGGACAAGACAGGCAGGAAGCAAGCAAGAGATTTAACTTTAATTACAGCCCAGGAGAACTGTATGATGAAGAAGGTGCAAGAGTAGTTCCAGGGAAAAGCAATATTTAAGTGGCTATGCTCAAATTAGCTAAGAGTCAGGCTGAGACTGTTAAAGGAGCTGTGTGTTTCTTGAATGGATGGCTCCTCTCCCATCTTCTAAAAGTACTCTTCAAAATACTGGTGTATTTGTCCAGTAGAACAAAGAACACTCCTAAACAGCAACTGCTAAGTAGTTTTTCTACTACTTTATTCCAAAGACAGAAAAGCAGTGCATTTCAGTGTAGGAGAGCAAACTGAAAAACTGATAACAGACTGAGATGGGAGGAACACTGAAAAATAGCAAAAAAGCAAGAGGAAAATTCCTAGAGCACAGGACAGCAAACTCTCGAAAATACTTTGGCAAGAAAACCTCTCTGAAGCACAGACAGGATGAAAACTCATCAATAGTACAACAACAGTGATGGAGGACAGAAATCACATATCCTGATCCAACAGATCACACTGACCTAAGAAACTTGGATCCTTCTACATTTCTCTTTCCTCCTTTACATCCGTGGCAAATATATCAGATATGACTCTTCAGTTTACAGAATACGGACTAAAATTCCAAGAAACTTAGAGCTGACTATGCTACCCTGAAGCACAAAAAACCCCCACATTCTCCCAACAGCAAATCAAAGGAGCACCATAGGAACTAGTGTTATTTGCTAAACAAATGCTTCCCCTACTGCAGAGGCAAGCAATAAGACTTAAGAGATTGTGATCTTCTCTCAGGAGAGAAGACATACCTTAGCTTGCACTGACTGACAAAGAACACTTGACTAGAAAAAGCATTCACACTACTATCACGTTTACAGTGGGAGTGAGAAAAGTGAAGCTGCAAGCATCACTAAAGAATTATCACTCTGTACGTGTAACTTTTTAACAAGAGACAACAGAGGACACATGGACTGTCAACGCTATTAGAAGCTGGTTATTTAATGACTGTATAAAATGATCTGCTTTTAAATAAGTGCTACAGGTCATTCTGCGTCATCTAAACTGACTGCAAAGCGTTATAAAGATCCTGCTCAGTATTTGCTGAGGGAGAGAGCTTAATCCTTTAGGTGTCTAACTCTGTGAGCAGGAATAAAAAAACTCAAGGAATGGGGATGGATTTAGGAAAACGAAATCTCTATTGGCAAAACAAAGAGACCCTGCTAACTGAAAAAAGGGAGCTCATAGTGGCTATCTCACAGAATCGCAGAGGGATAGGGGTTGGAAGAGACCTCTGAAGATCACCTAGTCCAACCCCTCCTGCTAGAAGAGGATCCTAGAGTAGATCACACAGAAACATGTCCAGAGGGGTTTTAAATGTCTCCAGATTCCACAGCCTCCCTGTGCAGCCTGTTCCAGGGCTGTTACCCTCACAGTAAAGAAGTGTTTCCTTATGTTTAGGTTGAAATTTCAGGGGAGACCAAGTAATAAATATATGTTCCTTTGTCCCACATAAAATTAAACTGCTGAGGCTACTATTTTTGTGACTAGCTAGGGGGAAAAAAAAAAAACAACTTTCTTTTCTTTCTGTATCCCTAGTACAACACGCTAGAAAGTCAGTACCTTTTCTTTTTCTTTGCAACCCAGAGATTGGGTAATTTCTTGCGCCAGAGCTAGTTTCTGGTCAAAGAACAGCAAACTCTTTAAGGCAGACTAATAAAAACCAAGCATGTTACCTATTTTCTGGGGTCAGTGAAAGACTTTCCCCTACTTCTACAAAGTATTTGTGCCAAGTCCTTAAATAGGGCTTTGGAGAAAGTGTTATCATAGAAGCCACTAGTGACACAACATCCAAGTTCTGATCCTGTGGTAAGAACTCTCAACATCTGTTCCCCAAGATAAAAATATCAAATTGTTCCTATGTGTTGTTAAGCATTTCTTCTCCCATACCTCAGGGGTAGTAGTAAATAGAGTTCACTGTACAACTGCTACATAATCTCTGCTTTATGCTAAAGAGCTCTATTCCAAAGGTGGTGTGTAAAGACAAAGGAAAAAGGGATGTTGTTCCAAAAACTGCATAAATATAACTTCAAGAGACAAAGATACAAATGAGTGGAAAAGTTCAGGAGATAGTGAGACAGTAACAGGACTCAAAACAACTATCCTAACTGGAAACATGTTTTTATTGTTGTATTTTGCTCTGTTTTTCTTAACAGATCCATGAGTATAGGAGAGTCTTAAAAAAGATCAATGAATTGATTCTGTAAGTTCTTAAGTGCCTCCTGTGTGCACGGGGCAGCACTAGTCACAGCACAACGATGCTTGTTTGAAAATTCAGCAAGGTAGAGACAAGGAAGGAAAGCTGACATCTGGACAGAGCAGATCAGGAGGTTCAGCTGCGGGATTTACACACAAAAAATAAGGCACACGGTTCAAGTCTAACATGGCAAAGAAGAGATGTGGAAAATGCAACAAGAACAGTGACAAGACTGAAGCAATTGACTGAGGAAGTAATCGTCACAGTATCATTCTGAGTAGAGATGAGCGAGGAAAACAGACTATGTCAGAGCCAATTAACAGATGCTGCACCGATCAAGAACAATTTGAAGTCTCAGGGTTAGTTATGCAATAGATAAGGCCAAAAGTTTAATACTGTACAAAGAGAAACTGCATAATACAGTCTGAGAAAAAGGACCTAGAATGGGATCTAAACGGCAGGTGATGCCAATCTGTAAAACATGAACAAGATTTGTTTTCTGATAGTAGTAGTCAATTAGGTCTTAGTACAGTCCTGGAAGAATGAAAGGAAAATTTGTGGTGTAGGTTAAGATGGCTGGGGACTAACAAGAGTTGCAAAGCATCACGCTGTGTGTTGCATGAGACAGCTGGGGTTGAACTCAATGAGTAACAACCTCGCTCTGGTTCTTCCACAGTCTTGCAATGCAAACTTGGATTTAACCTTTAATGGCACTTCTGTAACATGAGATAACCAACCTCTCTTTGAGGTGCTCAGACATAGTGCTGTTATGATGAACATCACAGAGAAGCTTGCATTTCATAGATACAAACTTAAGCTATCAGCAGTTCTCTTCCAAACAACTGCTTCACAAGCTGTGGTTTAAAATGAGAGCCTTCCTGACTAAGTGGATTTGAAACGAACACAAGAACTCCTCAGCTTTCTGAGCTTATGGTTATGTCTGCAAAGCACAAAAAGCTCCAAAATAGCTTTGAGAAGGACAGCACATCTGTGCAGCATGGCACAAAGACAATTATGCAGATCTCCTAATTATCATAGCCGTATCAGTGCAGTGCTGGGCCCAAGCTGAGAATCTCCACCTCTCAGCTAAACTAATTTTCTCAGGCACAGCTCCTTATGGATTAATCTACATTGCTTCTGGATCTGGACCTAGCTCTGTCATTGCTTACACGTTATAAATGTCCTTCAGTTTCAGAGCTACCACCTCCAAGAAGCCAACAGGAACAACAAGATGAAAACCACTGGAGCTTAACAACTCCAAGTTCCAAACGAAGCTACAAAAGAAATCTCTTTGCTTCATGCTCCCATCTCATTGAACCACTTTCAAGTTAGGTGTTTGTAAACATATACGTCAGCGAGTATCTCAGTCCATCGTGGTTGCTCAGCAGCATAACTAGTTCTGCCCAGTTTTATAGGACTAGCATTTAACATGACTATGGCAGAGTCTACCACTGATAGCAAGTCAGCAGTTTCCTCTCTTATTTCCTACTTATGCAACAATTTTCAAGTTCCAAAGGTCAGAAAAGAGATGGTTAAAGATAGCTGGACTCCATAATTCTGTTATCTGACAGTTCTCTCTAAATAAAGGTCCTCGTGCCCACTAGCAGAAACTCCATTGTAATAGAAAGCACTCTTTAAGTCCCAGCTGCCAGGAAATATTTTAATTGAAAACTCTCAAATGCTTTGACACTGGCTGGGAGATGTCACATAAGTATTCAGCTGTGAGGAAGAGAAGATCCCTCCAGATGGAAGAGCTCTGGTTCAGCATCTTGATTGTGAAGCAATATCATTTTTTTAAGAGCTTTTTCAACCCTGTTCTGATCAAATTGCTGTGATCTGACAAAGGACCGTTGCTGTCCCAATAAGGAACTTGGCTTTATTGCCCATGACATCTAAACAGCAATGTGCTTGCTTGCAAGAGGCAGCCAAAAGTCCACCTCAACAAGGCTTACAGAACCATGAGTATGAAGGTAACTTAAACGAGCAGCCTTCCACGACAGCCCTGTTCTAAGGCACTTCAGAGCTTGCTCTAGTGGCTAGATGAAGATTATTGAAAAGTCTGCATCTTAAAGCAATAGTTGCATCTGCCAGGCATTACAAACAATCGTGTGTGTGCTCAGAGGAGGCGTACAAACAGGACTGCTACTACACCTGAAATACTATCACTCTGTTTAGCCGTTGGTGTCCTGCACAGTGTGTTTTCTGTCAGTGCACCCTAAGGACTGTCATCCTTTCCTCCTCTTCCCCTCCAAAAGTCATGAGAACTTGTCAACTGGTGCACCTGAACTGACCAAAATGTGACCCGAGTATCTTCCATCTACTCTGTACTACAGTGTAACTACAGCATACATATATATACGGTCCTCTATAGCATACTTAAGTCACATTTCCTCGCGATGCATGGCAGACATATCAACTGTTACTATCATGGGCACAAATGACTAATCTACCAACAACCAGAATATCATCACAATTCTTTTTGCCACTGGTAGCATAAGTATGTTAAATTACAACAACCAGATACCAACTCTTCTGGTGACTACACACTTTCTTTCAGTGTCTCCTGAATGAGGTTTAACATGGATGCAAACGGGAAGCCAGAAGATGAGCTGTGTTAACTAACCTGCTCTGTGACTTTCACACATTGCTGGTTTCATATTTGTAAAGTATTTTTAGGTTGTAAAGTGTTTATGCTCACCAAATGTAAGGGCCAACAAAAGAGTTCACTAACTGCATATATTGAATGCTAGACTCTCTAAACACATCCTGAGAGGCTGTTCATTGTCAACTGGTATTTCTATCATTCTCACCAGCAGGCCTACCCCAGATCGACAGCCAATTTCCCCCTCTTTCAGCAAAAGGCTAACATGGAATACTATTTGTGATGAACCACGGTATCTGTAGGACTTAGGTGGCACACTTGGGCCCCTTATTTCTATCTTATCCTATTCCTAAAAATGGGATGGCTTTACTGATGCTAAAGGAGGGTAGCAGGGGGCTGTAGTCTTGCATCCGCACTGCTTGGTACAGTGCCCACTCCTAGTGATACAGCAGGAGATCAGCTGCCAGCACTCCCGTTTGCAGGGTATCTACTGCAATACTCTCAGTTCAATGTTGTTCAGGAACGACCAGCACCCTGCACAGAGAGCTCTTATCTTAGTTGTGTGTGTCTCAGCACGGAGTCATTTCTTTCACCAGCTTCACTTACCAAGCCTCTTAGAGGAGGCTCTTGCCACACGCAAGGTTTTAATGAACTTGACCTTCTGAGGAACTCGTGAGCAAGGCCACTCCATGGCACTGTGTCTTTTTGGGCCAAGACACTCAGTGCCACTCAACTGGCTGTCCTGATTTTGTTACCACTGCTGCCGGTTACACTTCAAGTATTAACGATGCATCACAGCAGTCTGTTAGGCTAAGAGAGAAACTGAAGGACCTCACCCATTCAAACAAACCACAGCAGTTCTTACCTGAATCTCCTCAGTTTCATCCACCAAGAGGAAACTCACAACTTTCTCCGTCATCTTCCTTCTCCTGGTCTCCTCATCCATCCCCTCCTCCTCTTCCTGCTCTTGGGCTTTGCTGGCATGGTACATGGTGACGGGGTGCTTCCTCCTGTTCCCCCCAGAATGCGTTCTCTTCTGACACTCCAAGCAGAGGTTGATTTTGCACACCTGGCACCTCACCGCTGCTATCTGCCTGGAGCCCGTCATACTGGCGTGCATTATGTTTCCATTGGCACCTTTGCAGGAGTCACAGTACGGGACATGGCCAGGCCGTATACGGGTCCGTTCGTGGTTCCGTAACCTTTCGGGTTGATGCAGCTCTTCTTCGCAACGCTGGCACTGTAGGCTCCTGCACTCGTCACACTCAAAGATTGCTTCATCTGTCCCACTGCAAACATAGCTTTCCTGGCACAGGAGTGTCGTGTTCTGTCCCTTCTCTGCAGTTTGCGTGTGGGCGCTCATCTTCTGACTTCTTTAAAGCAAAGTTTTCCCCTCCTGTTTCTGCTTTGAACACCGATACGTGTAGAAGTCAGTTGCAAACTTAGCACTTTCACAGGGGAAAGAAACACAACAGGAATGCTGTCTGTACCTAATTTTAAATAAGTAATAGATGTTCCTGTAAGATTCACACACTGCCTCCCAGCAAGAGTCTTGTTAAGTGCAGGTGAAGTTTTCTTTCTCCAAAATAAACTTAAGCAAGGTGGCTGGTTTCATGTATTGTTATAGCCAAACGCCGGTATACATGCTTTCTCTGCTTCGGGGTATTTTCAGCGACGAGAAACCCCCCAGCCTGGGGCACTTCAGTGGACAGGGCAAGTATTTCCCCGAAGCAGAGGTGGGAGGGAGACAGCTGGTGGGACAGAGGCAAAGCAGGCATTAGAAATGCACAAGTACACACACACAGAGGACTGTGTCAATACCAGAAAATTCTCTGCTTTCACTCCCCAGCTAAGCTCCTCCTTCGGAGTTCATTTGCTGGGAATTTCCTGATGTGCTTCGCCAGATAAACAAAAACCCGCTCTTCTTTGCGGGCTCCTTCTCGTAACGCCGGGTAACGGCGGCCAGCCCGACGGACGACCTGGCCGGGCTCTTCTCCCTCTCCGGCCCAAGCTGCCGGAGCAGGCCCCGGGGCCAGCGCCCGCTGAGGGCAGGCTGCGCTCCGAGCCGCCTTTGTCTCGGCCCTCGGCCGCCTCCCCTCCCTCTCGGCCCGCACAGAGCCGCTCTCGCTGCGGGCTGGCCCTCGGCGAGAGGGGAGGGAGGGAGGGAGGGAGGGAGCGCCGGGCAGCC
>VZZY01019552.1:69492-110814 GCA_013400335.1 Eurystomus gularis | reverse complement strand
CGGCGGGAGGCGAGAGGGGCCCGTCTCGGGACGCCCTCTTCGGGAGGGCCCTGAACCTCTCAGGTGGGAGCGAAGGAGCCCGCGGCGGGGCTTTGCCGGCGCCCCCGGGCTGGGCCGGGCCGCCGCTGGCTGCGGGGGGGATTTTGTCTCTCGATGTCGAGGAAACGTTTTGCGACGGTATCGCGGCAAGGAAGTCAACGACCTTAGTGTGGGCCGGGGTACTCGTTGTACCACACGTGTTAGCAGCCTGTGCATAGAAGAATCTGAGTGATTCATCCGTGTCAGTAGCAGCTTTCGGGTGTAGATTGGCAGGTTTTTCTCGTGATGCCCTTTTCCATTATAGAAAAAGACCTTTGTCTGCCTGGAGGAAAAGAGGGGTTTTATCTAAACGCAGGGAACTTCCCGAACACAACTAACTTTATTTTTTTTTTGAGTAGGCCTTACATGGGCTTACAGGAAGTGAAATCAGTTGTGTAGTTCTCAGCCTGTTCGGATTAAAATGTATGCACACGGATTTTTAGTAGTTTTTTTCGTGGGGCAGGAAAGCATTGCTTCAGGTATTGCATCAGAATGTGTGGAAGGTGTTCCAGAACAAATTCAAAGAAGGAAGAACTGGATAGTTTCTTACTTCCCGTGTAAAGGAGTGACATTGTACATAGTGCTTCACCTTTCTTTGCTTCTATCTCTCGAGTGCTAGTTCACATAAATGTTTTACTGTCTTGGCCATGTTTGTGTTTTGGGAAAAGCTAACAGCAAAGTTAGTGAGGAGTCACCTATTTGTCTGACTAAGGCTCTATGTGGGTGCAGAAGCACAGAATTAGGAAGTGAATCAAAGATCATAAAGCTCTGGTGACACGCTTAACGGAGCCCTGGTTAAAGGGCTTTCGGAGTGAGGCTTTGGTTTAGGATAAGCGTGTTGCTTTTGGGGTTACTTCATGGTAATAGTTTGGGATGCAGCTTATTCCATGGCAGTTAGTGAACACTTTCTAGATCACTTCTGAAGAGCAGGCTTGAGCAAATACTAGTTTCGTTTGTTCAGAAATAAATATACTTAGAAAATCTATCGTCTGTTTTATCTCTCCCTGTGTCTGTTGTGTTTGACACGGGTGCTCAGCTTGCAGGCAGTTTTGGAGAAGTCTGTAAGACTCTGTCAGAAAGTGGATGTTGTCATCGAGACAATCAGTTTGGAGCTTTTTTTTTTTTTGTGAGAAGCAATAATATCAACAGTATCTATGAGGTTATTTTTATTACGGAGGCTTAAAAGTCCATACGTTGTGTAGAGACTGATGTAAAAGCCTATGTGATAGTGCTGACTTTAATAGGCTAGTTTACTGCTTGTGTTTTCTAAGGTTGCTTCTGAAAATGCTTTTGTTTCTCAGCTGCACCCATCATGTGACACAATGTATAAAATACTTTGTCATAAATTAGAGAAAATTATTCACTGCCTGTTTCTACATAGATACTGACGTTAGAATCAAATGGCAAAACATTGCATCATCCTAATAGGTATTACTCTAATGTGTGAAGGCTTTTCTGTGGGGTTTTTTCAGTGAAATGTAATAACATGGATATACAGATCAAATACAGATCAAATGTGGAGGTATGACACCTCTTTACCGAGGGTGTTACTAAATAGTTCCATATTCCAGACTTGCCATAGGTGTGGATTTTGTCAGCTGCTCTTGTAATAAACTGAATGTTAAGATTATAGTCAGAGCTGGATTGTCATTCACTTAAAAAAAAATAAAGCCAAGTTTTGCGTTTACTGCTCCCTTATTTGAGGGTCTGTCTTGTGCAGCTAGTTTGTCCAACTTAGTCTAGACTAAGTGTACAGATTTTTCTGTGTTGGGAAAATGTCGAAGAGAAGTTAAAATTTGACAAAATGATATCAAGCTAGATCAACCCTGCTGCCATGACACTACATGTATGTATTCTTAAAACAGATTAAATTTGTTTATGCATTAAGACTTCAGGATTTTTACAGATAATTTTAACTTTGTTTAGTGTAACAGCAGCTCAACAATAAGTATTGTAACAGCTTGTTTCATGAGGAACGAAAATGGTTTTGAAAATGTTACAATATTTTGTTTTGGAAATGGTTAAAATTTGCAGGGTTTTAAGGAGAAGTTACTGTGTGAACACACATACTAAGGAGATTAATCCTGCGACACTGGTAGAATTGTCATGTTGCCCTGAGTACGTGATGGATTAGTCAGTTTAAATGCATTAGTTACTAGTGACTTTTATTAACCTTACATTCTGTTTATGACGTATCTCTTCACTCTTTTATTTAAAAAGAAATGGAGTAAATAAAAAGTTTAAAGAATACTATGATTTTTTTAAAAAATTACATTAACAGTGCAGCCAGACCAGTACAATCTCCTTATATAGTCAGTCCCCTCTTATTGGGACTTCTGGGAGTCAGAGATCATAAAGCAGCATGGAGCAGCAATGTCTGGATAGTGGTGACCCTTGTTTCATATTAATTCTCAGTCCTGTGTGGTCTCGGACACTCAAGTCCTGTGCACTTCTTCATTTGTGCGTCAGAGCCAGTGTGTTTCTAATGGATAGAGCTCCGTCCCCGCAGGGATAGCACCGCCTCAGAGTTAACAAGTCTCCGTGGGTTTTACCAAACCTTAGAGCCGTGTGGGTATCCCTGCGCTCTCTCCAAGTGTCAGAAGGTCGGTGCAGCTGGCTCTGCGTGGCGTCTTGGTTCCGCAGGACTTAGTAACTCAGGAGAGCTGTGTATGAAAGCAACTGAACTCCTTCTAGGCCAAAGTTGAGCCTTGGAACATTATAGCAGTGTTTGCGTAGCACTTGCCCAAGTTAATAGCTCAGGCTGGATTTGAGCTGGGTCTGCATGGAGTAAGCTTAGATGTTTTGCCATCCGTGACATCATTAATCTGCAGCTTACGGAAACTGCCTGAGGCAGATAAAGTGTGTACCTACGTTACTCTGGTAGCTCCGATCAGGAGCGTGCTTTGGAAGAAAGTCTCACAGACATCCTCACTTGGGAAACTTTTTTCACACTGGTTTGCGCGGTTCTGGTGGATGAACTGGATTCCTTTGGGATGAAAATATATTGAAAAATGCATTCCTGCCTGCAAATGAGTGTTCATTCCAGTGGGGTGGACTTCCTCACAACATACAGATGGACATCAAGGTCTCAGCTCCTGCTGTTTTAACAGACCTGCTCCTGTTGTACTGCTCTGATTGCTGGCACAGACATAGCCTAAATTGACTACTCTTTGAGTCACAGGCCCGACACAAATCCATCATTGTGGGGGCTGAAGTTGTCGTTATTTCAGGATTTTGAGTGGCATCAGGCCAGATGCTCGCTGCTTTTCACATCCCTGTACCTTTGTGACCACTATAGCATTCACACAAGTTGATCTCACACTTAGAGCTGCTCGTTAAAATGCAGCTATTGAGCATTTTACTTGAGCTAATACTTTCATAAGTCAGCTGAGGTTTTAAAAATACCTCAGGATTGTTCAGTTCCTTATTTTCACATTTGAATATATTGGGGAAATTTGAAGATCGCCATATACAACACTAAGACCACAGCGAATCTGTCAGACGCTGATCACTGAACTGCACTGGCAGGGTAGCAGGACGGGCCGTAGACAAATGCAAGATACTTCCTGACATTTCTGTAAGTGTATTCTACCTAGATCCAGCTTAGCATTGCTTAACTTTCCGTACTGAACCTTTGCTTTGTAGTTGCTTATAAATTTGACGTCAGACATCCCTCTGGCTGCTGGAAGAGTGGATGTTTCTTATGTGTTCGCTAGCTGCTGACAGAAAAAATGTGCTACGCAGTTCCCTTTGCTGTAGCATCTTGGCTGCTGGAAGGAACTGGGTTCATCTTCCTCTCTCATCCAGATCTCTCACTTCTCCAGTGAGCAGTTTCGGTCTTGGTATCTGACGATCCTCAGAGTTTTCGTAACAGAAACACAATTAAACTGTTCTCTCTGCTGGCTTTGTGTTGGTAGTTAGATATAGTAGCGAGAAAGACCGCGGTTTTCTTTAATTCTAGTGGTGATCTTCAGTGTCACAGACAGCAGAGGTGCCAGGATTGGTCCCTGTGGGAATTAAGTTAGTAACAGGGCAGCTGCTGTGAAAATAACTGTACAAATATGGAAAAAAATAGTAACAGAGTACTTCAAGTAAAATGGATTGGTGAAGCCCTACCGATAACGGCATGTTTCACATCATCTGGCTGAAAGATTGAAAGACTGAATTTGATCTGTTCTTACTGTCTTGTTCCTTTTATGCTCTAACAGTTACTTCACTGACTGCTAAATCTTTGGGTTTTTATTTAAATTAAAAAAATAAAATTTTTTCTCTGTGCATAAGTAACATACATTGAGAACTGTTTCAGCATCTTTTCATTCAAAGAACAGTTTCACCTCTTAGTCCCTAGCTTTTTTTTTTTCTTAGCTTCTCCAAAATGGTGTCTCAGATAAAGCACTTATCAGAGTGAGAGAAAAGACTGCACCTACTACAGGCAGCCTGGAAAATTACCTCCTCAATTGTTCTTTTTTGTTGATCAGACCTCTTCTTAATGCCTAGTGGACCTCAGAGAGTGTAACATGGTTGTAGCTGTTTAGAACCATTTCAGACTCAATAGCTTATTGCTCTACCATCCTGCCCAAAAACAGCTTTGAATGTTGTCCAGTTGTCTATCAGCTTGCAATATTCATAAGAACTAAGAGCCTTAAAGAGATTTATTTTCTGTCTTTCCTGGGCCCGATGGCTGGGTTTTTTTGTTTGTTAAATGAGCTTGAAATATTGATACCAAGGTGGATAAGGAAGTTCTGTTCCCTTTGATACCTTCCAAGTTTCAGCTTCTAGAGGAATGTCGGCTCGTCATGTGGATTCTGGGGGGGGATGCAGATGGTTTATAATTATTGCATAAAATAATTTTTATTGAACTGTTGGAGGAATGCCTGAATTTGCTGTCATGTTTCTTCTGCTAACTTAGATTTTGTGTCACAGGAGCATTTATTTTTTCTCCTGGTGAGATGTTGATGAATGCCCTTTGAGGCCAATTAATGAATGCAATCATCATGAACCGCTTGTAACTGATGTAGTTTGAATGTGTCTTTGAGTGAATTATGCTATGGGGTCATATAATGTGTTCTTCTACCAGAATAAGTAAGTTCTGATGTTCAGAGGTATTACCCAATACATCTGGGTTTCCCTTTCATTGTCTCCAGTCCACTGTAACATTTATCTCATAGTTGTTTCCAGACTCTGTGGGAATAAAGTTTTGCTACTTGTTTGTTTTATTATATTTTTTTAGCTCTTCCAGTTGTATCTGCTATTATGGTAGAGCCCTGGTATTAGCTCTTACTTCTGGTGTTTAAGACTTTGACTAACTGCTTGCTCTTGTACACATATGGAAGGTACATCCATCTCTAGCAAAGCTTGTTTCATGTTCCTTGCGTGTTCAGTGTGAGGAAGCTGGGGAAAGTATCTTATAATCACAGACTGGTAGGGGTTGGAAGAAACCTCTGAAGATCATCTAGTCCACACACCATACCCCTCCCCACTTGGCAAAGCAGGTTCACCTAGAGCAGGTGCCACAGGAACACATCCAGGGGGATTCTGAAAGTCTCCAGAGAAAGAGCCTCTGGGCAGCCTGTTCCAGGGCTCTGTCACCCTCACAGGAAGGAAGTTTTTCCTGATGTTGAGGTGGAACCTCCTGTGTTCCAGTTTGTGCCCATTGCCCCTTGTCCTGTCACTGAGTATCATTAAAAAGAGTCTGGCTCCATCTTCTTGACTCCCACCCTTCAGATATTGATAAGCATTGATAAGATCCCTTCTTGGTCTTCTCTTCTCCAGGCTAAACAGCCCCAGGTCTCTCAGCCTTTCCTTGTAAGACAGATGCTCCAGTCCCCTCATCGTCTTCATAGCCCTCTGTTGGACTCTCTCCAGTAGTTCCTTGTCTCTCTTGAACTGGGGAGCTCAGAAGCTGACACAATACTCCAGATGTGGGCTCACCAGGGCAGAGTAGAGGGGGAGGAGAACCTCCCTCAACTTGTTGGTTACACTCTTCTTAATGCACTTCAGGACACCAATGGCCTTCTTGGCCACAAGAGCACACTGCTGGCTCATGGTTAACTTGTCCAGGACTCCCAGGTCCTTCTCCTTGGAGCTGCTTTCCAGCAGATCAACCCCTAACCCATACTGGTGCATGGGGTTATTCTTCTCCAGGTGCAGGACCCTGCACTTGCCCTTGTTGAACTTCATGGGATTCCCCTCTGCCTGACTCTTCAGCCTGCCCAGGTCTCACTAAATGGCAGCACAGCCTTCTGGTGTGTCAGCCACTCCTCCCGGTTTTGTATCATCAGCAAACTTGCTGAGGGTGCACTCTGAATCTCTGTTGAGGTCATTGATGAGTATGTTGAACAAGACTGGAGCCAGTATTGACCCCTGGGGAACACTGGTAGCTGCAGGCCTCCAACTAGACTCTGCACCACTGATTACAGTTCTCTGAGCTTTGTTGTTCAGCCAGTTCTCAATCTACCTCACAGCCCACTCATCTAACCCACACTTCCTAAACTTTTCTGTGAGGCTGTTGTGGGAGACAGCATCAGAAGACAGTCAGAAGAGGTAGGCAACACCCACTGCTCTTTCCTCATCTACTCAGCCAGTCTCGCCATCTTAGAAGACTATCAGATTGGTCAAGCATGTTTCCTGTTGGTGAATCTATGTTGACCACTCCCGTATCCTTCTTTTCCTCTACATGTTTAGAGATGACATCCAGAATGAGCTGTTCCATCACCTTTCCAGAGATGGAGGTGAGGCTGACAGGCCTCTAGTTTCCTGGGTGGTCCTCCATGCCCTTTTTGAAGGCTGGAGTGACCCTGGCTTTTCTCCAGTCCTCAGGCACCTCTCCTGTTCTCTGTGACCTTTCAAAGATGATGGAGCATGGCATAGCAACAACATCAGCGAGCTCCCTCAGCACTCATGAGTGGATCCCATCAGGGCACATGGATTTGGGGGTGTCCAGCTTGCTGAAATGATCTCTAACCCAATCCTACTTGACCAAGGGAGAGTCGTCCTTTCTCAAGACTTTCTTTTACCTCCAGGGATGGGATTGCTGAGGGCCACCCTTAGCAGCAAAGACTGAAGCAAAGAAGGCATCAGTGACTTCTCCTTCTCTGTATCTTCTGTCACCAGGGCACCCACCTCATTCAGCAGCGGGCCCATGCTTTTCCTTAGTCTTCCTTCTACTGATGTACTTCAAGAAACCCTTGTTGTTGTCTTTGATGTCCCTTGACAGATTTAATTCCAAGTGGGCCTTAGTCTTCCTGCGTACCCTGAAAACATTCCTATATTCCTTTCAAGTGTCCAGTCCCTTTTTCCCCAATCTGTAAAGTTCCTTCTTCTATTTGTTTTTTCCAGAAGCTCCTTGCTCACTCCTTTGCTCGATTTCTTACTCATAGAGCTTGGAGGAAGCAGTGCTTGAATATTATCAATGAATATTATCTCTCCTTATATCTTTGAAGAGGCCAAAGTTAGCTCTCCTGAAGTCCAGGGCTGTAATCCTACTTATTGCCCTGCTTCTTCCACATAGGATTCTGAACTTCACCATCTCATAGTCACTGCAGTCAAGGTTGCCCCAGCCTTCACATCCCCAATGAGACCTTCTTTGTTTGTTAGTACAAGTTCCAGCAGCACAACTCTCCTCACTGGCTCCTCCACCACCTATGTCAGAATGTTATCATTGATGCTCTGCAGGAACCTCCTGTGCCTAGCTGTGTAGCCTTTCCAGCAAATACCACAGTGGTTGAAGTCCCCCGTGAGAACCAGGGCCTGTGATTATGAGGCTACTTCTAGCTGTCTGTAGAAGGCATCGACTTCCTCTTCCTGATCAAGTGGCATGTAGTAAACACCCACAATCGTGTCAGTTATGTTAGCTTGCTCCTCAGTTCCTGCCCATAAGTTCTTGACTTGTTCTTTGTCCCTGCCTAGGCAGAGCTTGATATGTTCCAGTTGAAGAGTAGCTCCACCACCTTGGCTTGCTGGTCTGTCTTCCTAAAAAGTATGTAGCAGTCCATGACAGCATTGCAATCATGTGAAACATCCCACCACGTCTCTGTAATTGCAGTGAGATCATGGCCCTGTGACTGCACCCAGATCTCTAGTTCTTCCTGTTTATTGCCCATGCTGCATGTGTTGGTGTTCAGACGTTTCAGGGCGGTGATCGAGCATGCAGGTTTCATCCTTGAGGGACTCACTACTGTGCCTCCAGTTTCACTGGCTCCAGGAACCCCCCTGTCTTGACTCACTGCTGCTGCATTCCTTGCCAACAGGTCTGTTGTACCTATCAGAATTTTGCTTCTCATAACTTTTTCTTGAAGCTACCTGCTTCGGTTTTGACTCACAGTTGTCTGGAAATCAGTTGTGGTGAAGATGTGGTGCTGTAGAGTCATGGGATAAGATCAGGGCTGTCTGCGCTGATCAGAACCTCTCTGTTATCCTCTCCCCTCCCAAAGGGGAAGAGAAAGGGAATTAAGGGAGAGAGACTTAGGGATTAAAAAGAAAACTAAAACAGCTTTAGTGAGGATGATGGTAATAAAATGGAATATAAACGAATATATACAAAACCAGTATTGAACCCAAGCCCCCTGATGGCCTTTACATCACCATCACCAACTGATGGTGTGGAGCAGGCATTGGGGATGTCCCAGACTGGACTCAGCAGCAGACAGGAACTGGATTCAGGAACACACAAGTTGGGATTGACGGCAGAATGGACAGAGTCCTCCTCTGATGCCAGCCATTGAAGAAGAGGCTTGACCCTTGTGATCCCTCAGCTTTATACTGAATATGACATGCATGGGATGGAATCCCTCATTTATCAGCTTGGGGTCACCTGTCCTGGCCTCTCCTCCCCGCAGTGTAGCCTTTCAACTTTCTGCGTCCTGTCCCCACCCCAGTTTAGCACTGACCTTGGTCTGCACACCCCAATCCTTGGTAATAACTCTAAACATGGAGTGTTATCACTGCTAGAAGCAAACACTGTCTGTGAAAATCTGCGTTAACTTCAGAAAGTGCCGGTACTTAGAAGAGACTGAGCTGAGAAGTACAATCACTGAACAGAATGAGTTCTGTTCTAGCTCAGACCAGGCCAGGTGGGTTGTAGAGGAGCCTGTACAGTGCAGTGGGAAGTGGGAGCGTTTGCATGGTGTGGGAAACCAACCCACAATCGAGAAAATGTCTTATTTAAAACAGAGAAACCACTACTCCCATGGACGTCTGCCATGCTGGAGCCAGCTGGGCTCCTGTCGCTTGTGATGTGCTCTTTGTGCTGTGTAACCACTCAACCCAGTGTGTTTGGAGTTCTTCTGGTGTTTCCTTGCTGAGGTGAATGTACCTACGTGCTCAGCAGTGATATTAGTGACCAGTTTGGGGTATTTTTAGAACTGAGGGCCAACTGTTTTTGAAGACTTGACCGTGTAAGGTTGCTGAGGTCATACTGGAAGCAAGAACACGTGCCTTGTTAGTAGTGTTAAGAGTGATCTTAGGCATTAGGGTCTTTGGGCATTGTCTGGTACGAGTTCAGTAATATGCATATATTCAGTATAAAATGATGTTAAACAATCTTTACCCATGGTAGCATATTGACTCTCAGCTCATGGGCTTATGGTCCAAGTTGAGCTTGAGAAGATGTGTGAACTGGGAAGTTACAAATAGATCAGAGAACCCTTTTCTAAGCTTTTAACTGTCTCTGTGCTGGCATTTGGGGATGTCCTCAATGTCATCTTAAATATAATTCCTCTTAATGCCAAGCATTGGGATGTCCCACTTTGTTCTCCCATCTTGTTCCGCAGTTGTATTGGGTGTGATCATTTCTTGTACAAGAGAGCTACTTGCTGTATTGAAAATGTAGTACAAGATTTCTTCTGTTTTCAGGTACTGCAGAAATAGCTTTATTTTAAAGAAACAGTACAAACCGTTAAACATTGTTTAATTCACGCTCCTTGTAAACTATTAGTATGAGAAGTCAGAGGTTTTTCGCTTCATTCTGAAACACTTTCCTAGAAGTGCTGCTTTTCATTGTGAAAGAAGACTTGTACTACACTTGTAACTTAATGAATAGCTGGGGAAAAAGAGTTAAAAATAGTTTTAATTTCAGTTGAATACTAGTTGAATGATTTTAAATCATTAGCAACACTTACCATTTGCATTGCTGTTGTAATTAATGTTTGGGAGCTGATGAGTGCAAGTTTGCTTTTCTATCTCCTTGACAGATTGTGACTGGAAGAATGTCTTTTCCACCTCATTTGAATCGCCCTCCTATGGGAATCCCAACGCTTCCCCCTGGGATCCCGCCTCCACAGTTTCCTGGCTTTCCGCCACCTGTACCTCCTGGTAAGTTATGTTAGTATGTGGAAGTGTTGTAGAAAAAAATTTCCTTTTATTATTCTGAATTGCGTTATTTACAAAAGTTACTGCCTCTTAATGTATTTCGATAACTTTGGTTCATGTACCTTGCAACTGAGTTTCTAGTTTACTCACAGATCTGGTCATGTGAGCAAACTCCTTTTGGTCTACCAAAAGCTGCTTGCTTCTGACCAGAAATCCAATCATTAGAGACTTTGTCTTGGACTGTTTTTCAGGACTGAAGCTAGGTAGTGATTTTTGTTCATGTTAGGTATTGGAAGAGCCCTTATTTTGACGGTAGACTATGACTTTCAGTTCCTTTTAAATAAGCCATTGTAACAGCCTTTGGAAATACATGGATACGCTGAGAACATGTGGTGTGAAATACTGGAGTAACTTCCAGCGAAGGTCCAACTTCTTGCATTGCTTTTTTCCACTTCTTTATAAGTTCTACTTCCTTCTGCTTCACACATCTGGACACTTTCTGTTACATTGTTCATTCCTTCTAATCTTCCTAAAATGAATCCCACCTTCTTACTCTGTTCATCTGTAAGATCAGCCTCTTTTTTGCATTGAGACCTTAATTCATTGGTCTGGAACCACCTTCTTTCTGTACATTGCCAGCATAGAGAATAGTGACTGGAGAGAGGAGATCACAGGGCGAGTGGGAGGAAGGACTACAGCAGGGAATTTACCCCTCTGAAACTCATCACAAGGGCTGCAGAAAATAACTCCTGTCTGTGTGGTCTTAAGCTGTGTTGTGCACAAGTGTTTTGTAGACAATAAAGACACTCAAAAACCAGATGGCTGAACTCAGGAATGGTTTATGCACATCCATTCATCAGGCTAATCCTTACTTGCATTAATTTTTTGTAAACTTTTTTTCTTGAGATCCACGAGATGTTATCTGTTTTCTGCTGGAGGCAGAGTTCTTGATCAGGTACCATTCTACTGTCAAAAATTCCAGGTTAAATTTTAAACCAATACCTCTTATCATTACTAATTCCAGTTCATATACACTAGCGTGAAAAATTAGCAAGTACTTTAAAAAATAACTTTCAGAGTAGTATTTTTAAATGCCTGATAAAAGTTTCTGCTCTGAACATTTGCTGCTTAACGGGTGTGACAAAGACCTTTGTGTTCTCTTGCTGTGTTTGACTTTTTATATAAATAGTCTTGTTTCAGTATTAGTAATCTAAACAGTATGTAGAGTGGGGGAGCCTGGTATTAGAAGAGAATTAATTTTTTCTCTGAACACTAGAAACATTATTTGCTTACCTGTACAGGTAACATATTTTGACACGTCGGTATGGATCTACAGGATCTATAGAATATAGATCTCTCATTTCTTAGCAGAAGTCTATCAATAGAGTTGAAAATGCCAAAAATGAAAGACTACTTTAAAGTTTTTCCATATGTAAGATCACAATTTTAGTGGCTTATAATATTATCTTTGTTTGGCTAGAATTTCACATTCTAGTTATTCTACTCAGCCTATAATTTGTTGGAAAGTTTCAGCTAAAGCGGTTTGCTTGTGTAAGAGTGAAGTTAGGAAAAGTGTTTAGTTTTGCTTAAACATGGCTGTTAAGGAGTTGTAGCATTTCCCTCTCCCAAGTGATAAGGAGGTGATTCTGATAACTCTTGTGATCTCTGAAGATTATTGAATACCATTAAGATCTGAAATATTATGGTTTGTATGTAAGAAGTGCTGCAGTGGGTCAGACCAGCAGCCCGTGTAGCCTGGTGAATTGTCTGGGCAGTGGGAATACGAGATGGTATTTAGGGTGGGCGTGTACATCCATCTGCTTTCTGAGTCTTTTCCCTCACACAACTGTAGTGTTATGGACGTCAGAGTAAGTCTTTCGTTTTTCCTTTATCTTCTTCTAGACCTGTCATTCATGAGCGTTTTGATATTTTTTTTGAACCTTCCAGTACTGTCCATCTCCACTGTCACCTCTTGCACCAAATTTGAAAAGTTCATTAACCACTGTGTAAAGTGTTACTTTCTTATGTCTGTCTTTAAACTTGTTACCTACTTAGTGTCCCCTTCCTGCCCTACTTCAGATGTGGTAGTTGGGTGAGTTGCGTTTTGTGGTTTTGTACACCTCAGTTGTGTTCCATGCCTTGCAAACCTCCACACTTGAAGAGTCTCAAGTGTAGAGTTCTTCGTAAAGCAGCTGCTTCAACACTTAAGTCACGTAGTTGCTCTTCTCTGTAGCTGCATGGTGTTCTTGGGTTGCAGAGACCAGGTCTTTAGGCAGTAGTCAGCCTAGAGGTGCACCAGGTTTTTGTAAAGCAGCTAAATCACACCTGTGGTCTTGATCCACAAGTATGTCTGCTGATGAGGCCCAACATTTTAGTGGTACTTCTTGGCCTCTGCTGAACATTGGGCTGATAGTTTCAGAGACCTGACAGTGATAACACAAGTATCTCTACTGAGTTGTAACTTTCAAATCCAAGTTCAGCATCATGATAATTATAGTTACAAGAGTTGTGAGGGTGCACAACCAAGGTCTTGCCTTGGACTGGCTCCTCCAGTCTGCAAGATGCCATGGTGTGTTAAGACTGAGAGCATGGGAGAGCAGTACAGCTTTTGATTCCCTGAGCAGTTTGGAGGCGTAGCAGCTAGTATGACTTGAATTTGAAGGGGCTGAGGAGGAGGGTTAAGTGATGAAGAAAATAAATGATGGCATCAAAGCAAAACCGGAGTGGATGAGGAGAAAGCTGGAGAGAGTGTCTGAGAAGTGTTGTTTCAGGACTAAGCGCTGGAGAAAGTGGGAGAACAAGTCCAGGAGCAGTAGGTTGCAGAAGTTTGGTTAGGATTTTGTGAATATAGCAGTAAGACAGATCGAGAAGGGAAAGATCAAGAGTGAAAGGTGAAGAAAGTTTTTTTTGTAGACCGAATAAAGAGATTTAGGATCCCTGGAGAGTATTTCTCTGAAGAACATGAGATTGACTTCAGTGTTCTTGAGTCACAATGTCTTTACTGGCCAGTAGTTTTGAAATCCATTCACTTAGTATCTTTAACTTCCTCTAGCATCAGGCATGGAAAGGTCAACAGCCTTTGTTATGATCAGATGTTGGCTCATATGATAGTACTTAAAGCTGCCAGTGAATTTGATAGTGGGAAAGAGGATATTGCATGGTTTCACCTGATTAAGATTGTTTTAAATTAAGTTTTAGAGACTGCCAAGTCAAGTATCCAGCAGGTGGAGAGCTTCTGGAGTGAGGTTTTCTATGGCACCTTTACTAAGCTATTCCATAAATAGTAGGACAAAGCCTGGTGGCATTCTGCCCCAACTGGAGTACTGCATCCAGCTCTGGAGACCCCAGCACAAGAAGGACTTGGACCTGTTGGAGAGGATCCAGAGGAGGGCTACAAAGATGATCAGAGGGCTGAACCATTTCTTCTGAGGACAGGCTGAGAGAGTCAGGCTTGTTCAGCCTGGAGCAGAGAAGGCTCTGGGGAGACCTTATTGTAGCCTTCCAGTATCTGAAGGAGGCCTGCAAGAAAGCTGGGGAGGGACTTTTTAGGAGGGCTTGTGGTGATAGGATGAGGGGTAATGGGTTCAAACTGGAAGAGGGTAGATTTAGATTGGAAATTAGGAGGCAATTCTTCACTCTGAGGGTGGTGAGACACTGGCACAGGTTGCCCAGGGAGGTTGTGGATGCTTGCCCTGGAGGTGTTCAAGGCCAGGCTGGATGAGGCCTTCAGCAACCTGGTCTAGTGGGAGGTGTCCCTGCCCATAGCAGGGGGGGTGGAACTAGATGACCTTTGAGGTCTCTTCCAACCCAAACCATTCTATGATTCTCTATAGGACCTCATCCCTAAGATGTATGCCGAATATATTGTGCTAGGAGAATTGAGCAAGACAGGAATGAGCTTATCATCTATGGGACAATACTGTGGTATGAATATGCTTTGAAAATAGATTTTTGTGATGAAGAAAGTTGAAACGGTAACATGATATAAGTGCCCAGGATGCACGTGGTATGTTGGTGTACTCAGGCTACTCTTGAGCAGCTTACGAATTTACTGGTAAATGGTGCTGTGAAATCCTTATTTGACTAAAATATGCTGTCTTGTCTTTCTCAGGGACCCCTATGATTCCTGTACCAATGGGCATTATGGCTCCTGCTCCAACTGTAAGTATTACAGTGAGGTGATGACAGATGAGATGGTAGCAGGACAAAATGGAGAGTAAAACTTAGTAGACGTCAACAGTATTTTTGCTGTGCTTTGTTCCACCAGAATTCATACTATGAAAGGAGATGTTTCACTTTAATGCAACTGTTCTGCAAATATTATGCTGATTTCTGACAAAGTTTTCAGTAATCTCTGGAGCTGCAAGCTGCAAAGGCGAAGCAATTGCTGTTCTTGCAAGAAGATTTACTTCTCTCAAATACAATGATTTAGGCTTTGCCTTTGGGTTATGCATGGTCCTTCTATGCAGTCCAGTTAGATCAGTAAGATTCCAGGTCTCTTGCTTTTGAGGTTGTTGGCCTAACGGAGTGCTCTGGAGGCATCACCTCCTCCAGGTTTCTAAGGCTATCACGCAGCACTCCTGAGTTGGCCAGAAAGATGCGTGTTGAGAACCTTACAAACAAACTCTCTTTCCCTCTGTTGCAAGGGAAGGAATAGTTGTATGTAACATGCGTCTATGGAAGAGCATATGTAAGAAAGATCTCTGTTTGACTTGCTAATTTCTAGTTGGAAGGAAGGTTTATGGTTTATAGGGTGGGGAAAAAAGCACTTTTTAAAATATAAAGTTTGGTTTTTGGCTTCAAGGTGAATTACCGTTTCTACAATTCTCCATAAGTGAAATCTCTCCAAAATACTAAATTTTTTGATAGCCTGTATGATCTGTTACAGGTTCCTGGTAACCAGTGTATTTAAGACAAAGATACTGGAACAAATGCATTGTTCTGTTTTCCGATTAAAATAATTTTCATCGGGTAACAGTTCTAGAAGGGTATTTGGAAAAGAGGGACTCGGGACATATGTACCATTAAATCTTAGGTGGAAGGAGAGAGGTGCAGCAAAACGGAACAGGTGATCGTGTCTGTTCTGTACGGTTTATTTTACAAGTGTTTGCTCCTTGACCCAAAGAGGCTTTGGGTTGTGTATCAATTTAATAAAGCAGTAGTGTTCATTCGCTCTGTGAGAGCTCTCAGACCTGTCATGTGTCTGTTGAAGCCTTTGGAGTCAGAGTTACTTTTCTATTTGGAGCTTGCTTTTTACACCATTAGGTAAGGTACTTCAACTTCCAGTGACTCAACTGTTGCAAAGTAGTTCCTTGTAGAGGAAATAACACCTAATATTCTCATGTGTTCACCTTGAGACCTTCCTGTTCTGTTAGATTTTTTGTCTTTGCCAGAAAATGGCAGGGTTTTTTGTGTTAAGTGTTAAAGCCTGAACTGCTTATTGGTGTCTCACTTCATAAGCCTGACTAAGGTTCATGTGAAAATTTAATTTTGAAATACACGTGCATCCCCAACTCTTTCATCTTACAGATTTAAATTAAAAAAACCCCAGCAACCCAACACTTTATTTTACACTCACCCTTCCTTTTTCTAGGTATTAGTTCCTACCACGGTGTCTATGGTTGGAAAACATTTGGGAGTCAGAAAAGAACATCCTGGCTTAAAGAACAAAGAAAACGATGAAAACAGTGGTCCCACTACCACCGTTTTTGTAGGCAACATTTCTGAGAAGGCGTCGGACATGCTCATACGGCAGCTTCTAGCAGTAAGTACAATGGACTGCTTGTTAAATTTTATCCCTGGCTGATGAATGAAGTAAGGACCCACAAGCAGTGGATTGAAGCTGAAAACAGTCCTACTCACTGGAATATCAGTCTGTTACGCTTGAGTTCAAAGCCAGTCAATGAAGAGTACAGCTTTTGTTAAACTGTAGGTGCCAGTGGACATAGGCATGTTTTATTTTTAGTAGCATTTACCCTTTTTACACAGTTTTGTGTAAGTTAAGTTCTGCAAGTTTGTTTTGTTACGTTTTTGTGATGTTTTGAGTGTAAACCATAGTATTTCATTTTATCTTTAATGCAGAAATGTGGCTTGGTTTTGAGTTGGAAGAGAGTACAAGGAGCATCTGGAAAACTTCAAGGTAATTGTTCATACTTTTCAAAATCTCTAGTCAGACTCTTGCTTTTATTACCTGGCAGCTTTTCAAATGTCCGACACGTTGCTATTTGTAATACTTTTACATTTTAAGATACCGTATGTGATACTTAACTGCTAATTACTTTCTAATAAAGGGCTAGTATTTTTCTGTCCTTGGAATCAAGATAGAATGAAAAAAAAAAATGAGAAAGGCTAAATGGGACGATGTCTTGGGGGCCTAATTTTGCTCACTTTTCTGTTCTGAGACTGAATTGGGAGTTTATAAACCATCCCTGAGAAAGGTTTGCCAGTTTGGACTTAGCCTCATAAGGAGAGTATTTGCAAAACTGAATAGTCTCTGCCA
Organism: Eurystomus gularis; assembly: GCA_013400335.1. Classification (NCBI taxonomy): domain Eukaryota; kingdom Metazoa; phylum Chordata; class Aves; order Coraciiformes; family Coraciidae; genus Eurystomus; species Eurystomus gularis. Next base: position 93,929 of record VZZY01019552.1, on the reverse strand, counting down.
TTACTATGAATTTTCCTTCTCTGTTAAGGAGGCTTTCCTGATGTAAAGTTTATCTTCCTTCCCCATCATCAAATTGAACTAATTTATTTTTTTCTTGTGACCTTTTCCTGGAGGGTACAGATAGAATGTTTGGTTGCTATTTTTTGCTGTTGGTGTTTTTTGTATCTTCCCTAGGTTGTTTGGGTTTTTTGTTAAGATTTAACTCAGTTTCTTCAGCTTTCTTATATATCATACCCTGTCTGTTTTGTTCTCACAAGGTGTTTTTCTCGTTTACAACTTTGTGTAACTGTTGTGAAGCAGGTAGTTTGAAATACCCCTCCCTTTAGGTTAACAGTGAGCTGTTGGTTGATGTCTTTGGTCTTCAGGCAATTGCAAATCCACCTGAGACATGGCTTCATATGGGTTACATTCCTTAGTTGAGACAGACATGTCAAAAGATTTACAAAGAGAATCATAGAATGATTTGAGTTGGAAGGGACCTTTGAAGGTCATCCGGTTCCAACCTCTGTGCAGTGAGCAGGGACATCTTCAACTACATCAGGTTGCTCAGAGCCCCATCCAACCTGACCTTGAATGTTTTCAGGGATGGAGCAACTACAATGTATGTGTTGTTCTCACCTTGCTCAGTGGGCCGTTAGTTAATATCAAAGATTAGGGCAGTGAATGACCTTTGACTTCTTATGATGCATAGTCCTGGTTTAAAAAAAAAAAAAAGTGCCTATGTTCCAAGTTTATTGATTTGAAAGACTTTTTTTACACAAAGTAAGTTACCTGAAGAACTTTAACACTTTTCACTTCAATCATTCATTTCAGCCTTTGGATTTTGTGAGTACAAAGAACCAGAATCCACGCTACGAGCACTGAGACTTCTCCATGACCTTCAGATTGGAGAGAAGAAGCTGCTAGTCAAAGTTGATGCAAAGACAAAGGCTCAGCTAGATGAATGGAAAGCAAAGAAAAAGGCTTCTAATGGGGTATGTATATAAAGTGTGACTTGTGTTATTTTGCAGGAGGGCAATGTAACGTAGTTGCTAGATCAGACTGTGAGTGTCTCTTAGTTTCTATTCTTGTCTCTGCCCTTAATTAATTTTAGGATTTTACCAGAATCACATTAATGAGTCTGAAGATACATTGAAAGACAGTTAAGTATGAGCTCATGATTCACCAGCATTCAAGCTTACCTGTAAGGTACAACTGAATCTCTAGAATTTATTCCATAATTCATTCTAAAGTGTAGTCATACATGCTGTACCTATATGATTCTGTTCCTTCATTTTTGGAAGGAAGTGTGTAAACTCTAGAAGTAATAGTTACTCTGTCAGAGTCTGTAAATCATCTTTCTGAGGAGAACTGGAGTTTCTTTCCCCTCCACTGATGATCTTCTAGAACAAATTAATGAAGAATAGCAGATTATTCAGCAGATGATGCAGTTATCAGGCAGTGGGCAGCTTACAAACATTTAGTAGATAGAAAAATTGGTTTTGTGCCATTCCTTTCTACAGTTAAGGATCTGTTCTGGAATGATTGCAACCAGCTGATATGTTGGATTCTTGTTAGATACAAAGATACTTAACTGACAAATTTGCATTAAAACAGATTTTATCTAAAATAATATATTTCACATCACAATGAAGTTGTTGGGCTTGGTCTCTTAACTATTTCAAAGTTCTGCATGTGCCTTAAGATAGTACTTAAAACAGTTCATTTCTGTAAAAAGAAGGTGAGAAAGAGGCTCTTGTTCAGAAAACTAAAAATACGAATCACATTGTAGCAGGTAAATTTTTAAAATTCCAATTTGGAGTTGTTTTTAAAGGTATGTAAAATACAGCGGGAACACAAGTACTTTTATTTCATTTTATTTAATCAGAACTAGAGGCATAAAGATGACTTGAAGTACTTGACACATTTTTTGGACTGTGTACCCAGTGTATGGGATTGAAAGCAATGGCTCAGTAAAGCAGAGCGCTAACTTCATGGGGTTTGAATGGAGTAATGTCCTACCCGTTAACCTTGGTAAGGGTTTGATTCGACTCCCCCTTCCATTTCATACTTCCTTGTTTCCTGCTGGCATCACTTGTAATACTGTGCTTCACAGCCGATATGATAAACAAGCTTAAAGTATAAGTGGAGTTCTTGTACATCTCTCATAGATTTTGTTTGCTGTGAGCTCCTGTGCGTTACAGTCAGTCCCAGGAGGCTGGTTGTAATAAAGCAGAGGGTGCTGTTTGTGGCTTTGAAGTCAACAGAACACGCCAATTCTGTTGAACTGTAGAGTGAGATTAGGTCCAAATGGGTTTTTTTGCTGTTTGTGGTGGTGCAAAAAAAATGCTGTGAATTGCCGAGGAATATTGAGGAAGCGTACTGTAACCTTACTGCTTGCTATTCCTTTCATACCATCGTTGGCATGCTGATGCCACTCAGACCCAGAAGTTGCAACTCTTTCCTTTGATCTTTTTTATTAAGATATCCAATGTGTACACTACAACACAGTCTTTTATAGAGACACACCAAGCAAACCTTTATCTAATTAGCTCCTCTCCCTGATCACTACTTCTCCCTGGACCTCTTCAATTCCACTCCCTGTCACTGCCTTCTAGCTCTTTTCAGCCTGTTCCTCCTTGGCCTGGCAGCCTCTTCAGCTCCAACTGAATCCTCCCTTCCCCCTCATTCTTAGCTGCTGCTCCATCAGACCCTTCCCTCCCCCTCACTCCACCCACCACCTATCGTTTGACGGGATACCCAGCTGGATTCTCAGGTGAGATTCCATTTTTCTAAAAGATTCAGGGGATCAAGAGGTGGGCTACCTTGCTCAGCGTGCAGGTCATTGTTCTACCTTTTCGTGTAACATTTGGTGAAATGCACTTCTTTGTCTGTGTTCCCTTTCTTCTACAAGGTGGAGAGGGGCAAAAAGATGAGGAACTACAAAGCAGTTGATCAACAATAATAAGCAAATGTTTGCTGTGCAAGGAATGTTTTTTCCCTAACAATGGTTCTGTAATATAGTTCTCCTGTTAGAAGTTGCAGCTTGAAAGTGACAGGTAGACATTTGCATTGCATGGCATTTAAGGCTTTGAGGAACTGCTGTTGAAATGACTTGAAGTTCTGGAGGATACAAGGCAGAAACCGCTGACCAAGAGCTGGATTATAGTGATTGCCTTTCTGCGAGCGTGTGTGCGCTTTCCCTTCTCCTGTCTGCAGCCTGAATCACCATTTATCTGTTCTACTTTCCTATACAATCCTATACTTGCTCTCTGCAGCCATTCCACATGTAAAACTGTGTGGTCCCTCTGGTATTGCCCAAATGGAAAGATCAGACTAAAATAATGCAATAAATAACTACTTGGAGGTGGTTTGGGTTTTGTGGGGTGTTTTGTTTGGTGTTTTTTAGGTCTGTGATTTGTTATGTTGTTTTTTTTGTTTGTTTGGTTGGTTGGTTTTGGTTTTTCCTTTTAGTAAATGCTATAGGGGCATGAGTGTGATGATCAAAGGAGAACTTCTGAAATAAATATTATTCTCAACTGGTTGATTCCTGTTGCTTTGCCATTTTTCCTTAGAACTCCAGACCAGAGACTACAAATGATGACGACGAAGCACTGGATGAGGAAACGAAGAGAAGAGATCAGATAATTAAAGGGGCCATTGAAGTCTTAATACGAGAATATTCCAGCGAGCTCAATGCCCCCTCCCAGGAATCTGACTCTCACCCCAGGAAGAAGAAAAAGGAAAAGAAGGAGGACGTATGTGTTTTGATTTTGGACAAAACAGATTTTTTTTCTTCAACTCACCTTTATATAATGGCCAAACCTTGTGCAAATACTTTAAACCTAAACTTCTGATGAGAAAACAAATCAACAAGCATTGATGTCAGCAGCAGTTTCATTTTTATTTTTTTTTGAGCTGAAAGCTAGTCAGTTATAGACACCATCCCTTCAGATGGGTTAGGCATCTAAGCACCTAGACTTCTTGGAACAACAGGTTTGAATCTGGGCAGGATTGAACCGACCTTTTATCCCTCTGAAGGTGGAAATACTGAATTTAGTGCAGTTTAATCTGTATGTGCATGTAGGGTTTTTCAGATGAGAACTTAAACAACTGTAAAGAGTTTCTGCATACTGTCCATTTCCACGGAAAGATGCCAGGGCACTTTTGTAATGGCAGGAATTTGCTCTGGTTGCTTTTGACAAAGTTCTTCTCTCTGCTTCAAGTATGCATTCTTGTGTGCCTTGATCCAACTGGTTGCAGCTGTCTCCCCAGATGTGGGAGCGCTTCATTAGTTGTATATATGTATACTTTGCAAACCTTGGAGGGATCCTTCAGGGATGAAAGGCATCTTGTAATCTTCCTGCCTTAAAAAAATCACTTTTACATGCATGTCTCAATTTGGCTGGATTTGATCAGCTGGTTTTCATATATTGTATAATGCAAAAAAAAGCCCTGTTAAGCAGGAATGATTGTTCTGGTTTAGACCTGCTTCTGTGGATGACCTTTTTATGGATTAAAACAGACTGGAGAAGGGGGAATAAGAATGAGCAAACTCAGATTTGGCTTTTCCAGCCAAGTTTCTAACCATGGGAAAACGGGCTTTCACACCTACCATTCTGCACCTAATATGAAAGATATTGGAAAATTGACCAAGATTTTTATCCGCTTAAGTCTTCTGCAAAGTACCTATTCCAAGGCAGTAATGCCGTTTCAAACACTTAACGGAGTTTAAGTGTGGTGCAAGAAGCAACATCTCCCTCAGGGGGCGAGTGTAACTTCCCCGCAACGTTGTTAGCCTCGGCTGACCTGAGGTGTAAGAGTGCTAAGCTGAGAACTTGTTTTTCTTTCCTCTCCCTCCCTTTGGGAGAAGATGCTGTCATGGATGAGAATTTACAAATGAGTCACTGTCTAATGCTGTCAGCTGTATTTTTTTTCCTTACGAGCATTGTTAAAATGTGTATTGTCTTGTGGGTACATATATATATGTGTATATATATATATATGGCCATGAGTAATGCCAGGTAGTTAAATACTGTAAGAGACCACTGTAGTCTTGGAAGAGCTGGGTGCTGACTGTGTCCCTGGAACAGAAGGATATTCTGCTAGCTCTGAATGATGTAGAATTTGACCAATCTGAGCTAGTCAAGTCAACAAATAAGCTCTTTTAAAATACATGGCACTTACGGGTTGAAATTTTACACCCTATCATCCCTCCCATACTGGGAAAGAGGAAAAGAAACTCGGAAGTTGCCATCTTTGGCCTGTATGGATAGAGGTGGGAGTGAAGAGATGGTTCTAGCTCGTTGCTCTCTTCTTAAAGGAGAGGGGAGAGAAGGACTGTGGAGGGTGGGGGGAAAGGGAAGGTGAACGCAGATACATGGTTGGGGGTGGGGGGCGTGGGGAAACTCACCAGCTTTGGGGCTGTTGTCCCCTGAAGAGCTTGGTGGGAAGAAGACTTCTGCTGGTGTTAGCAGCAGAGTCTGTTAGTTCTTCTGGATGAAGGCATGACTGATGTGGGGGAGTTGAAAATGTGTGCGGGGAACTGCGAGTGAGTGGAATCTGGTTTTCAATTTCAAGCACGGGGGAACCTCGCTAATTCGCACTAACTATTAGTTAGTAGGTGCAATCTACCAAATTTTGCGAATTAGCGAGTAACTAAAATCAAGACTTACCCACTGCAAATATACTGATCATTTATATTGGCAAGTGTAGCTTAGTCTCGTTTCTGATGCTACCATAGCATACTAATATCCTGTAGTACACGTGTAATTCAGTGAAGTCTTACTAATACGAGACCTCACGATCTATTTTCAGTAGTTCAGAGAAGGGAGAATTAGCGAGGTTCTTCTGTAATTTTGTTGAATCAAAGAAATGAGATCACAGCAATACAATACTGCCTTATAGTACAAACATACAAAACATTGTTTTTCAGAGTAGTGTGCAATCTATTTTTAAAAAAAAAAATCTCCGTGGATTTTTCCGCAGATTTTCCGCAGATTTCCAGTGGCCCCACTGATACCTTATCCACTCATCACCAAGGTTCGTTTACATTGTAGGCTTTGACAATGACTATGTTTACTGCTAGTTGCCAGATTTGTGACTCTTGTCCATCTGATTTTTTTATTTTTGTTTTTTTCACTCATTAACATCAGACTGTCAGGTTTGGTACTGCAGAAGGACTTTATTTATCTCTTGCAAGACTGGTTGAAAACTTCTAACCTTCAGCTTTTCTCTTGTTCTCCTGTGTCTGTACCGATGGCTCTTAATGCTTTTCCTCCTGTCCCCCTTGTTTTTTAGGAGGATATAAATGCTATAGAAATGGAGGAAGACAAAAGAGACCTGATATCAAGAGAGATCAGTAAATTCAGAGACACACACAAGGTAGTATTCTTGTTTTTGCACTTGATACAAATTAGGCTTTTTCAAAATCCAAAAAACCACTATTATAAAATTTAGCAGTACGTTGCAGTATCACTTAAAATGATGTTTTTATTAGGTTTAATATACATATAGTTCTTTACAAGTCGAAAAAAGACAGCTACCACGTTAAAGTGGCCCTTGACATCTTTATACTAAGACTTTGAATGCTACTGAGTATTTTGCAGTCTTCTCACTTTAACATGAATAAAGGCAACTTAAGTTTCTACACATACATTAAGTCAAGATATTAATAACTAAAGGCTAAACGGGGCTGCAGTATAAGACATACACTTGAGTGTGTTTCTGTAGGTAGATTTGTAACATAATCCGAGATTTTATGAAGAGTTGAAGCTTGAATTAAATTAAGTCTTTTATTTTAATAGTTCTAAGTTAAGAGTGGGGGAAGATTAAAACTAGGTCAGTGGTTACCAGACTTACCAAACTTTAGATGCATGGAAGAACTGTAAATTCCCATAAAGCTAATCTATTCATTGACCCCCACCATTATGATAGAGATCATATGGTGACTAATGCAAGATGAAACTCACAGCTTGGAAAGTAACATGGAATAGGATGTAAGTATGAGCTTCTGTTTTTTTTATACTTATGGATGCCCCCTCAGAAAAATATGCAAAGGGGTAACTGGCTTGGAAATGTTTGTGCACATCAAGTCCCACCTCAGGGTTTCCACTTACAGAAGTTTCCACTAATGCTAGTGCATCTGTGAATGTTTCTGCTTTGGAAAATGATAGTAAAGCACAACTATGCATGTAATGGTCTTATTTTAACGTTTAGCTTAAAGCTGGTATTATTTTTTTCCCCAAACAAGACTGGGATGGTCCTTGCCCTAGGGAAGTATCAGCAGGCTCCTCTTTTGAGCACACACTTTTCTTTTAAAATACCCCCAAATCAAGGTTAAAGAAAACGTTGAGAAGTTACAGCAAGGTGAAGTATGCCCATGTTATTCAGCTTTACCACATGCAGTCACTGGGGATGGTACCATGTTTTCACACAACTGTATCGATGTAAAAGTGACTACACGTTGTTGTATGCACACGTATTCAGTTTTTCTCTTGACTGAAGTTGTTGGAGATAAAAGCCTGGGGAAAAGTTCTAGAAGAAGTCATCTGGAGAAGCTCAGCAATTGAACGTGAAACTGGTCAGTGGTGAAACTTCAGTAGAGTTGTGTTCAGTTCTGTGCCCCAAGTCGTCACTGGTACTAAGATGCAAACAAGTAATAAGTTTCTTTAAAAAAAACAAAACAAAACAAAAAAAGCAACCAAAACAAGCAAAAAAACATGCTTCATTGTTTCAGAAGCTGCCGGGCATTTTACTGCCTTCAATCTGTACTATTGGGGGGGCTATTCTGGGTTTCTTAACATGAAAAATCAACTGAAAGTAGTCATTGTGTATATTGGATATGTTTAAAAGGGGCTGTTGAATCTTTAGCAGCTGGCTAGTGAGCACAGTGAACCTTTGCATGTTTTTGGTATCAGTTTATAAAACTATAACCACAGACTGTCAGGGTATCAGCATTGCAGGGGGCGTCCATTTACAGCACGGACGAGTCTGAAGAGACTTCAAGGTAAGATTTATATTCTTCTACCTGTTCATTTCTGTTCATTACTTCAATTTATCTGATACCGTTCCCATCCCATTACCCTTTCAGGTCCTCTGATTTAGGCTAATAGAAGTTGATGAGGTCAGATTTTGGTTACAAAACAGACCAATTTATTTTTTCAATTGGATTTTAAGAAAGTGGATGTACAAAATGGATTTAAATACACCAAGACTTGTGTGTGTGTATTTACACTTGTTTGAATATATTTTAAAAGTAATTAAAAAAAAGAAACTCACTCTCTTGAGAATTCTCACCACGAACAAAGTTCTTGAGAGTGGCAAAAAAACAGGAGCTCAACCAAAGATATTTCTATTGGAACATCTAAGATAACCTGTAAGTATCAACCGCTTCAGTATGTAAACTTTTCTTTAAAAGTATATGAAATTTGAGGTAAGTTGGATTTTCAAAAGTTGACAGCCTAGTTTAACATCTGACTTCGGTTTAACACTGTAAAGCTGCTGTAAAATACAGTCCTTTAGAAATTGGTTTTCAGCTCAGTGTATATTGTAGAATCTAAGTTTTGGTTTTTTTCATACCAGTTTTCTACCAATTGCTACCATTTTTAGTCCCTTTTTCCTTTTGTGATTTCAATGTATCCAACATTGGTTTGCCTGTATTGTGCTATCAATGCAGTGTAGTTTCACTGGATACATTAATCACTAGTGAATTAGCTTTATTTCTGTAATCCTTTGTCGGTTCTCTGGTCCCTGTGCCTGTGGCAGAAGAACACATACCAGGTAAGATTGCTTTTTAAAGTTGTCTTAAATGCTTTGTTTAAAAGAAAAGAAAAAGCAAAACAAAAACAAAAACCAAACCAGAGAAAATGCTGTTTCATTGTTCCAGTTTTTAATTTCATTTCAGTGATGGTAAACGTGGAGCCAAAGGGGATAAACCTGTTTATTCTGCTCAATATTTGTTCAAAAAAGTGGTGTTCTGGCATCCATCAGGTTGAAATTTGGTATATTTGGTTGTTATTTGGTATATTTGTGAACCGTGTACTTGCTCTTCCTCCCAGAAACATAGCTTATAGGCAAGGTTAATCCAGTGTTGGCGGTCCATGTCCTAGCACAGCATCTGTAAGTTAACACATAACAATTGCTTCCAAGGATGGATTTATCTATCATTCTGTTGATGTATTTTCTATTGTCTTATAGGAATTCTGGTCATAGGAACTGTTTGTAATTGAAAAAAAAAAAAAGTGGCAATTTTGTGCAATTTTTAGTAAAACTGTAGCAGGTAACCCTTTAGTTTCTGTGTTTCAAAAGAGCTATTTCCAACCTTTTTTAACTCTCTCCATCTTGCAGCGGTGGAAGTTAAGGATTCCATTCTGCAGAGCCCAGTTCTTACCAATGAACTGTTAGAACTTTTTTTAGGGAGGGAAAAGGGGAAAGGTTGCAGCTCTCTTCACTGTTTAACCACATGCACCATGTGTAAGTGGATCCATTTCTTTACCCGAGTTTCATATAGGACAGCTTTGGTCTGCCAAGGCTTTTTGGGGAACTACTCCCTGTCCCAGTAAGCATTCCACTGGAATATATCTTCCTAGTTGAACGGAATTAATTTTATCAGCTAGGAGTACGCTTTACTTGTACCGAAGTGGCTTATAGGGCCAGTGGGATTTGTTGGCCCACCTGACTCATGACTGGCAGTGCACTGTGTGTGTGCAGTTTAGTCAGCTCGTAATACGAGGCCAGCCCTACTCTGCTAAGGTTGGAGATTGCTGGTCTGTGTAGATCTATGCTTTTGCACGAAACTTAGTCTTGTGATTGCTGCATTTTGATTTCATACTTATGAGTTCCAAAAACTACCCACCAAACCCTCTTTTAGTATTTTAAAATCGGTGGCGGTTTTGGTATTTCCATTACCAGCCTTGTGTGTTGCGTCGGGAATGTCCGGTTCCTGTAATGACAGAATTAACTATGAAAGTTCTCTTGTTGGTTTTTAGAAACTGGAGGAGGAAAAAGGCAAAAAGGAGAAAGAAAGACAGGAAATTGAAAAAGAACGCAGAGAAAGAGAAAGGGAACGGGAGCGTGAACGAGAAAGGAGGGAGCGTGAAAGAGAGAGGGAACGTGAACGAGAGAAGGAGAAGGAACGGGAGCGCGAACGAGAGCGAGATAGGGATCGTGACCGAACTAAGGACCGAGACAGAGACCGCGAACGAGACCGAGATCGTGACAGAGATCGTGAAAGGAGTTCCGATCGCAACAAGGATCGGAGCAGATCGAGGTGAGTGCGCTGGAGTTGCTCTTCTTTTCAGTTTTTCCTAGTGCTGCTTACTAAGTGTGTCCAGTTCAGCAGATTTCAAAAAAGAATGGTCCTTTTGGAAGATTAGGATAAAAACGGGAAAGCAGAATTTTAGAAAATGTTGTATTTGCACAAACTGGAAGAATACTTGATGCCCTCCACAGCACAGGAATATAAGGACTGCAATAGGCAGTAAGCAACTGCCCAAACATGACTTAAGCATACTGGTTTTATCTGAAATCTCTTATTTTTTCATGGGTGGCTTTATTTATTTTTGAGGTTTTCTTATGTCTGTGGTACCTTCTAGCTTAAGTAGGTTTTACTTTTTCCTTTGTTGTGTGGGTTTATGCATTTGAAGTTCTATTATTTGACTGAGTGGAGAGGAAGGCTCGGTACTTTAACTTTGGACTTCTTCCTTCCTTCAGAGAAAAAAGCAGAGACAGGGAACGAGAAAGAGAACGGGAACGGGAAAGAGAACGAGAACGCGAGAGAGAAAGGGAGCGGGAGCGAGAACGGGAAAGAGAACGCGAGCGGGAACGAGAGCGGGAGAAAGATAAGAAGAGAGACAGAGAAGAAGATGAAGAAGATGCCTACGAACGCCGAAAACTAGAGAGGAAACTGCGGGAAAAGGAAGCTGCTTATCAAGAGGTAGGTTGGGATTTTTAAGGTTCCTTAAAGAAAAAAATGTTTCTGAGGGGTGATAGTAAGTCTTCAACTATAAAATACGCCATTCCCTCTCCTTTTCCTAAATACATTTCTAATCTTTTGACTACATGAATTGGGGCAGAATATGTAAGTCACTGTCAGAACAAGTTTGGGCTTCTTATTCTGGCGTTTTACATTATAAAAAAAATCATTTGCTTAATTTTGATGCAGCTGGTTTTAAACAATAATCCAAACTGACTTCGAAGTAGTAGCGCTGTTCTTAATGTTCTTGAGATGGAAGAGTGTGTTTTTTCTCCTGTTGTAGCGTCTTAAAAACTGGGAAATCAGAGAACGGAAGAAAAGTCGAGAATATGAAAAAGAGGCTGAAAGGGAAGAAGAAAGAAGAAGGGAAATGGTAAGGCTTAGAGTTCTACTTGTGATTTCCCCCCCCCCCTTGTTTGTTCTTTGGGTCCCATTTAGAATGGAACATTCTACTGTTATCTTTATGGACAGTGATAGAGATCTTGTTTTGTATAAACACCATGTATGTAAAAAGAACAAAGACAAAGAGTTAACAGACTTGAAACAGATGATTTCTAATAAGTAGGAAGTACTGTCCAGAGCCTGGAAAGCAAAGCCTAGTGACTTGGTCTTGTGAAGGCAAAAGAAGGAGAAATAGGCAGCTGCAAAATGCTGTGGTTTGGTCATCATGCATATTAGATCCGTAGCCTGTATTTGTCAGATTTGTAGCAAAACCTACTGTATGTTCTGTCATGCAGATGGAAAGAGACCAGTCTTTTTTTACTTCCAACCTGCTCATGTGCCTGAACCTGCTATAATGTGTGATATTATATATGTGTGTGTGATATATGATATCTTTTATATAAATCTAAGCACTTTGTAAATGTCTGCCTTCGGTTCATTAATTGCGAAATTATCGCAGTTATCAGTGTAACACTTGGAAGTTTTGTGCAAAGAGGCACCTTTGGAAGACAGATTTTTCTGTAATCTCAGTTTTGTGCTAAATTGTAATGAATTTATTTTAAATTATGGTCATGTTATTTCACTTCACAATTCTCCCAGAGAAGGAGAGAAGATATGAGAGAGTTCTAAGCAGGAGATGGATTGGGAATTGCTTCAAAGACACAGGAAGGGGGGGGAGGAAAATTATAAAATACATTGTTTTACATGAGTCTAATTTTCCCCCTTAAATGCTTGAGAGGGGAAAAAATGTTTGAGAATGACTCAAGGATATTTTACATTCATGATCCTCCTGGATGCTGGCTATAGATGGCTGTTGTACAGAGCAGCATTAAATTTTAGTCCTGAGTTTACAACCGTATTCGTAATTTGTTTCTCAAAGTCATTAGCATAGAAATATCTTAGTGTTGGTTTGAAGATATTGCTTAGATACAAGTTTGAACGTCCTGATTTATGTTCTCCTGAAAGAACTACTTTAATTTTTCTCTTTCTTCCATTTTATCAGGGCAGGGGGGAATATCTCTTTGCTGTCCCCTCCACTCCCTTCACTTTTAGTCCTGTGCATTAATACAGCGCGACATGGTTTGCATTAGTAACACAGCAGGAGAGTGCTTATCCTAGAAGAACCTGTTGGATTTGTTTCTGTGCATAACTAAACCTTTTTAAAGCACAGCTCTTGAAACAAAACAGTACTGATGAAACACACTTAAGCTACCATGTTAAAATATCCAATACCAGACCTATTGATTTGAAGAACAGGAGGTTGGATCCTCCTCTTTTGTGATTTTAAACAAAAAAAAGAGGGCAAGCTATATTTAAAATGTATTTGAAATGCTAATAACAGAACAGTAGGCCACAACTCAGAGACATGATCCCGGTGGACCTACTGGATGTATTATCTGCTTTTGAACATATGATAGCAAGGTGACAGATCCCTGGAAGATTATGCAAATCCAAAAGCTTTCAACTTTCTGTCTGGAAAACTCTGCTTTTATTTTGAAGCATAGCAGATACAAAATTAACTGACTAAATTTTAAACTCTTTGAAAGAAAACCGGAAATCATTTTATAACATGACTTATGTTTCAATTTCTTGCAGGCAAAAGAAGCTAAACGGTTAAAAGAATTCTTAGAAGATTATGATGATGACAGAGATGATCCAAAATACTACAGGTATGTCTTGGTATTGATTCCTAACAAGAAAATCTTCACTGTTCATTTTAACGCAGTTGTGGGGTTTGTTTGCTTATGGAGTTCGTAATCTGACTGATTATGTAGCAATGTAAGGGTTATATAATTGTCTACACTATTTCAGTGTTACTGAAAGGAAGGAGGGAAACTCCTTCCTGCTAGTTGTCAATGCTTGGGAGTAGCTGCTCCTTCCTATCGCTTAACTTGTGGGTGAGGTGGAGCAGAGGTCAGTGTAGTACCAAAATAATGTGTTGGGCGTGGGAGAAGGGATCATGCGTGCATCTAAAAAACTCATTACGAGGAAGCTGTAAATTGTATGAAGGACCAGCTTGGTAACTCTGTAAAGGATGGGGAAGATCCTTCAGCATGGGACTAACTGAAATTGTCATCGAACTAATTTAGCAGAACTGGTTCTTGTTGAGTAAAAACCTGTCAAATTTGATTCTTTTTTAAGAAGATTGGCAGTTGTATTTCTCTACATCTGTTTAATGTGATGCGGTAAATTCTGTATAGTAAGGTTGGGAGCTGGTATCTTGGATTCTTCTGTTACGAGAAGTCTAGGGCAGCAGAAGCTCTTATGGATCTTATTTTCATTTAGCGGAAGATACATCTGTGTTGGGTATTTCTAGTTTTGTGGTACAAGGTTCTCAGTGGAATGCTCTTTCAAGTACAAAATCCGTATCTTTTGTAGGGGTAGTGCACTTCAGAAGAGACTACGAGACAGAGAGAAAGAGATGGAAGCAGATGAACGGGATAGGAAAAGGGAAAAGGAAGAATTAGAAGAAATTCGACAACGCCTTCTGGCAGAAGGACACCCAGATCCAGATGCAGAACTCCAGAGGGTAAGTAGCTGTTGGTCTGACAGGAAAAAAAAAAAGGCTCTTGGTATTCTAGTGACTTTGAGCAAAATTGTGTAAGAGATCTAATAGTTAATATTTCTTCCATTCACTTTTTCCTTAAAAAGAATTCCAGATAAGCAGTAAGAACACTGGAAACAAGAAATAATTTTCCAGGTCTGTTTGTATGGAGTTGAGAAACAAATTTGGATTAATCAGTACTTGTTATTATAATGGCAGTTGTTGCATGTATTTGTTCTTGACTAACAGATTTCTTTAGAAAACAGAGGATCTTTAGTTTCTTTTCAGAGTGCTTTCTTTGAGAAAGCTTCTTTTTTGATAATTGTCTGTTTCACTGTAGATGGAGCAGGAGGCTGAGCGGCGTAGGCAGCCACAAATAAAACAAGAGCCAGAGTCTGAGGAGGAAGAGGAAGAAAAGACAGAAAAAGAGGAGAAAAGAGAAGAGCCGGAGGAAGAGGAGGAGGAGCCTGAACAAAAGCCCTGCCTTAAACCAACTTTACGACCTATCAGTTCTGCCCCATCTGTTTCTTCTGCTAGTGGAAATGCAACCCCCAACACACCTGGGGATGAATCCCCCTGTGGCATTATTATCCCTCATGAAAATTCGCCTGATCAACAGCAGCCAGAGGAGCATCGGCCCAAAATAGGACTTAGTCTCAAATTGGGCAAGTTTCCATTTTGTCTTCATGTTCCATATGGGGATCAGAATGAAAAAAATGCCCAGCTGAGTGCCACACTGTTTTACAAATGTATTGTGTGGTTTTTGCATACTTACATCAACCCTTGTTATGCAGATTCTGTGCTTGATTTCTCCTATCCAGAAAATGTGTTTTATAGATATCTCTTCTTTCAAAATCTGGAGGGGGAGAAAAAGGGAAGGATGTTTTGGCATCTTCAGGGCTTAATTTTTTTAGGATCCCCTCTCAGCCTTCTCTTCTCCAGGCTCAATAGCCCCTTTCCTTGGCAGATAGATGTTCCAGTCCCCTCCTCATCTTTGTAACCTCAGCTGGACTCTCTCCAGTATTTCCCTGTCTCTCTTGAACTGGGGAGCCCAGAACTGGACTCATTGCTCCAGGTGCGGCCTCACCAGGGCAGAGTAGAAGGGAGGGAGAACCTCCCTCAACCTGCTGACCCCACTCTTCTTCATGCACCCTTAAGAAGGACCCTATTTTTCAAAACTCTTGAACAAGCTCTGTTTGAGATCTTTACCTCTTTTGCCATTTTTATAACAGAGTTTGAGAGATTAAAACCCGAATGCTAGGCATTCACAGACACTTATATAACATACAAACCAATGTTCCTCATGGAATGTGTAAAGAGCAAACCAGCTTCAGTTGCAGTTTATGAGTATGTTATTCTGTCTTGGGTTGTAGGTGCCTGCAATAGTCCTAATCAGCCCAATGCTGTAAAAAGGAAGAAGCTTGCTGTGGATAGTGTTTTCAATAAATTTGATGATGAAGACAGTGATGACGTACCCCGGAAAAGGAAACTCGTACCCCTGGATTATGGAGACGAAGATAAAAGCAGTATCAAAGGCAGTGTCAATACAGAAGAAAAACGCAAACATATTAAGAGTCTCATTGAGAAGATTCCCACAGCAAAACCAGAGCTCTTTGCTTATCCTCTTGACTGGTCAATTGTGGATTCGGTAAGTTGATTTCTTTTAACCATTCACAAAAAACCTGTCATTTTTTCCAAGCAAACCTTGGAATTTAATAGAAAAACAATGTTCCCCAGGAGCATCATCATCAAATGGAATCAGACTTGAATATGGTATTTCTTGCCCCTATAGAATTCTTATTCTGATGTATGCCTGCTTATTTTAGTTTGGTCTCTCCTGAATTGTTGCTACAAACTTTCTATCAGTTTTATGGAAGGGGGGGAAAAAAGGTCCTGTGAAACCACATTTGAATGGCTTTCAGAAATACCTGCAGATGCCAAATCGCTAAAGGTTATCTCATTGATAGCAAAATGTATCTTCTGCTAAATAGTTGTTTGGGTCTTCTAGCTGCCTATCTGGTGGTATGGTTCCAAGACAGTGAAGTTTATGAGGTTTGGTGTTTTTTCTCCTTTTTCAAGACGCTAATGGAACGTCGAATTAGACCGTGGATCAACAAGAAAATAATAGAATATATTGGTGAAGAGGAAGCCACACTAGTTGACTTTGTTTGTTCTAAGGTCAGTATCTTCCACTTCCTTTGTGAAGTCTGGGTTTTGTTTCCTGTTTAAGCTGAGCAGTGACCACAGGATCTGTATTTGAAGGCTTCTTAGCTTCTCTGTCATCTATGATACTGGTCAGTAGAGCCAGTTGGTGTACTTGGAATCAACACGTACTCTAATGTTTTACAAGTTACCTCCTCTAATGTTTATAGACAGTATAGACATGCTGGATGTTCTTTGTTATCCGTTAGATAAACATATGGAACTGGTTTAGCTGATAGTTTTATCATCAGATTTCAGAGTTAATATCTCATTGGCCATTAACATCTTTAACTTGAAAATAGGATTTGTTTGAATTCGGGGAAAAAAGCCAGTAGCTTGATTTTACATTTATTTTTTGGATTACTAGATAAACTTCTGTAAATTTTTTTTAATGCTGTTGTTGCTTTAGTAGTAAGCAAATCCTGAGGTTTTAGTTTGAGTCAGAAGTCATCTGCTGTACCTCTGAGCCATTGCATGGCTTGTTTAAACTAAAGTCTGCGTAGCTTCTTACATCAAATTACAAACTAAACTCTAATAACTCACCTCTTTAAGTCTGTCATGATAACTCTGTGGCTTTTCAACAGTAGGGAATTACAAAAACCTTCTTCAGCTTTTGTGATACTTGCGTTCACAATGGCTTGTATTGGTTTATCTTTTAGGACTACTGTATGAGAGGCCAAGCAAGTGATAGTTTCGTGGCTCAGGTGGTTAGCAGAAAGTGAAAACCAGAAACTGAATATTTGGCAATCTTAAATTATATATGTGTGTATGTATAATAAATATAAATATAAAAATTTAACTTTCTGGTATTGTAAGACAACTTGGTTCTGGAAAAAAACCTGAAATACTTAACAGGCAGATGAAAAACTCAGTTATGAGGAGTGATAAGTGATATGGGGAGAATTTTGCCTTTGTTTTCTATTAAAGCCAAGTGCCGAGTCCTGCACTTGGGCCACAGCAACCACCTGCAATGCTGCTGGCTTGGAGAAGTGTGGCTAGAACCTGACCTGGGGGTACTGATCCACAGCCGGCTGAACATGAGCCAGCAGTGTACCCAGGTGGCCAAGAAGGCCAACAGCATCCTGGCTTGTAACAGAAATAGTGTGGCCAGCAGGACTAGGGAAGTGATTATCCCCCTGTACTCAGCGCTGCTGAGGCCACATCTCAAATACTGGGTCCAGTTTTGGGCACTTCACTACAAGAAAGACATCAAGGCACTGGAGCAGGTCCAGAGAAAGGCAACGGAGCTGGTGGAGGGTCTAGAGAGCAAGTCTTATGAGGGGTGGTTGAGGGACCTGGGGCTGTTTAGTCTGAAGAAAAGGAGGCTGTGGGGAGATCTTGTTGCTCTCAACAACTACCTGAAAGGAGTTTGTAGAGAGGTGGGTGCTGGTCTCTTCTCCCAAGTAACAGTGATAGGACAAGAGGAAACAGCCTCAAGTTGTGCCAGGGGAAGTTTAGGTTGGGCATTAGGAAAAATTTCTTTGTGGAAAGGGTTGTCAAACACTGGTTGACAGGCCACCCAGGGAGGTGGTGGAGATGTGATGCTTAGGGACATGGTTTAGCATGTTTAGGGTTATGGCTGGACTAGATGATCTTAAAGGTCTTTTCCAACCTAAATGATTCTGTGATTCCATGGTTAGGAATTAATTGTTGAAGGAAGGGGAGCTTATTTCTTTAAATTAAGAGAGCATAATTGGCGATACAAGAACAGCAAGCAAATACAGGACCTGTTGAAACTCTGGAGCTTATTCTCCAGTAACTAGCCATAAACTAGCACTTACTATGATGGAGTATGATGTAGTCTAATACTAATTTTTGCCCTGGCTACTACTGGGAACTAAAGAACTGTAAATACTTTTTGCCTGTGCAAAGCATTGAAAACCCTTGAGAAGTTCTATTTTAGGTGGTTTTTTTGTCCAATGATGTTTATATGGTTTACTCTGACTTTTCAGTCTAAAAACATTTGTTTCTTTCAGGTTATGGCTCACAGCTCCCCCCAGAGCATACTGGATGATGTTGCCATGGTAAGTAGAAATTGTGTGACTGATAAACCTTCTATATTATACTGATGCCAATAGTCAATTCTGAAAAATAGTAGGAGTCCACAACAGAAATATTTGGTGTTTATAGAACATGCGTAGAAAACATGCATTAGATAGGAAAGCTGTTTCAGATTAAACAGATCATGCTAGCAGAGACATGACTTTGCAGTTGCAGCCTCTAGCTAGAAATTACTGATCCCTGTTCAGAACATCTCAGGATTCAGAAATGTGGACCAAAGATTCTGTCCCTAACAGCAGAGGTAAGAATCAACAATAACAGGACTGTGTCAGAAATACAAAGTTGTATTCCTTCTCATTTTTTAACTAGATTTTTATAATTAGCGATTTAGTGGGTCTATTCCTAATAACGAACAAAAGGTGATTTTTCTCTTGAAGAATAAAAGCTCCTTTTTGCCTGGTATTGGAAGAGGGAAACTTTATGAACTCATGCTACTGTTTTTCACACCGTGTTTTCGTACACTGAAACGTGAATAAAACCGAATTGTTCGCTCTCTTCCAATAAGGAAACTTGGGAGGCAAAGTTGGCAGGAGCCAGATTCAGAGCAGAAGTTAGTAGGTTGTTCTTGGTGGGACTAGTAGGTGGCCTGGGGAACATCCTGAGACATGTTGTGCATGCTAAAAATGTGCATGGATTCAAGAGAAGCCTGGATGATAAGAAAGAGAAATCCATTGAGAGATTACTTAATAAACATCCAAGGAAATTCTAAGCTGAAAATGAGCATAGATGAGGAGAGAACTAAGGGAAAAATACCACGTGGACATGTCCTGTTGTTAATGCTCCTCCCAAACCTGCCGTTTCTCTGCCCCTTCCCAAACCACTTTTGGAGACTAGGATACCGATACTTTTATCTCTTAGTGCTCAACAGCTGCATTTTACAAGTAGAGCCTGGCCAGGTCAGGTGGGAAATGCAGCACAGACAAATCGACTGAAGTTCTGTCCAGTGCCTCCCTTGAAGGCTTAGCTTGGATTACATTACCTCCACTTTGTAACTCAGATGTGTCTAGAATTAGTTTTTATTACTGGAATGCCTAACCTGAAAAATAATCTGTAAAATGTGTATTTCCTACAGGTACTAGATGAAGAAGCTGAAGTTTTCATAGTCAAAATGTGGAGGTTGTTGATATACGAGACAGAAGCGAAGAAGATTGGTCTAGTGAAGTAAAGCACTCTCCTTGCTTCTAGGGTTCCATTTCAATTTTGGGCTTTTTTTTTTTTTTTCCATTGTTCAAAGACTTCAAATTTTCTCTGTTCTCAGAGACTTGAGACCTGTATTTTTTTATGTAGAAAATGTGAATTTTTTTGTCCTCTGCTCTGAAGCCCCTTTAACCCTTCTCAGTTAGTTACCCTGCATTGGTTCTCTTTATAATTCACAAGGTACAATTACTGGTATGTTTTATAAGCTGCAGCTACTGTACATGCTCTCTGGTAATTTTCTTATGTTCCTCTGATTCTTGTAAATATTAAGGAAAAAAATAGCGCCCCTCTTTTGCAGAACATTTGCACTTAATGTGGAACTGTATCAGTTATAGATGAAGGCAAATTATTTTACTGCAAACTTCTCAGTACGTTTTTCATATTCTCCCACTTTTTATTTAAGGAATAATCAGAATACAGTTTAAAAATAAGTGGCTTGAGCTGCTTTCACAGACCAGCTTTGTGTGTTCGTTTGGTCCTGTCATCCAGCTGTGGAAGAGAAGTTCCCTCAGACTTTTCATCCTGATGTGAACCAGCAGCAGTCTTGGTACTTCATTGCCTACTTAAAATGACTAATGAAGCTGGGAACTTAATCTCTTGCAGATGCTCTGCTTCTTTCCTAGAAAGTGCGAATTGCAGAAATCTTTTTATTCTTTGCTCAGTTAAAACAAGAGCAGGACCTCAATTCAAAAAGTGCTATTTAATGATTTAATTTTTTTTTTAAACCTAGGATATCTTCTGCTCAACTTCATTTTAGCCCTTCCCTATTATCCCTTCTGTTTCCAAAATGATCGGTTGGGGTTTTTTTAAGGAAAAAAGAAATTATTTTTTAAAACTTTTTTTTTTCTTAGTCTTTAGGAAAAAAATACCTGTTTGGATGTAACTGACTGTAGCAGTTGACAAAAACTAAACCATCAGTTTTCGAGCAAAGCTGAAGTCTTGTTTTTATCCATACTGTTAAACTAGCCATGACTTTTGTTTTCTACTGTAAGCAGTCTGTTGTCCACAAAAAGAGGGTGATATTTTCCTGCCTTGTTTGTATGGGTTTTTATAAATAGGCTGATAAATGATGACATGTACTGTAAACTGCATTTTTTATCTCATACCTGGGTAAGAAGACAAATCCATAATGTGCGATGAGCTGTTTTGATTGCAGGAGGACTGTGTTCCAGGGAGCAAACTGTCTCAAGAACGTTTTTAATTTTTAAACACAATTCTTAATAGCAAACAAATTAAGTAAAAGGTGTTCCAGTATCTCTATATTATATTTAACTGAAGGATACAGGTTGACCTGTTCAGAAAACATAACAGAAAATGTAACTGTGACCTTGAGTTACTAGTTCTTTGTATCTGGAGAGGACACTTGAAAACACTGTTCTTAACAAACGGGATCGTGTAAAGGTTCCACCATGTAAATATTTCAGATATTAAAAATGTATATATTTGATTCAAGGGCTGACATTCTTTTGGAGTCTCGTGCAGCGTGCAGTTATATTTAACACTGCTTCCTGAATCAACAACTGTTGCCAAATTAGGGGTGGAGGCTTTTTAAAACTACCTCCTGCTTTATATCAGGTGCCTAGAAGCCTGCAAATGCAGGTGTGATCCCAACACATTCTTTCTCATCCCTGTAGTATCACACACCACAAAATGTTCCTTTTTTAACTTGAAGTGTAATGTTCAGATGTTACTTTTATGTTGTGCTTAAGTTTGCTTGAGAATGTTTTGTTCTACATACTTACATGCTGCAACCTTCCTATTCTTTCTTCTGTGACCTGATGTTACCTTAAGAAATTACTTCCCCATTCTCCCCATAACAGTTTTGCCTCGGCGCTTACCAGAAATTCTCCAAATTCTGAAAATTTCAAAACTTGCTCTGTTTGTAGTAAATACAGAGAAGAGGGAGAGTGAACTTCATGAGTGGGTTGGGGTTTTTTTTGTCCTGCTAATAAGGTGTCCTTTCTGTTGTTAGCAGTTAAACAAGCCAAATGTGACAAACACATTGTAATGCCGCTGTGTGACAGATTGCCTAACAGTCCTGTTGAGATTCTTCAGTGAAAGCTCAAGTTGTGAAACTTCAGCTTTTCTTCTGCCCCAAGCTAAAGCTGTATATTCATCTGTTATGTTATTTATGCATTGGACATAAGCTTGTACCTGTCCTTTAAGGAGACTGAAGGCATCTGGGGGAAGAAGACATCTAAAATTTAAGCTGGAGTGTTAAATACCCAGGTAAATAAGTATTTAGAAGCAGTTGTGACACATTAAAAAAATTCATTTTCTGGAAGTTGAGGTTTCTTCAGGAGTGGAAGGAGGAAGGAACATTCACTAGAGCATCGCTGGCTCGGCTTATGCAAGTACTTCCAACAAATCTTCCTCTTCCAGAATGTAAAATGTTGCTTTATAAAGTCACTTTGAGTCTTTACCTCGTACTCAAATTAGTGTTACTACTTCTTGGTGATAATGATGTATTTTGTGTCTGTGATGCTGGGGGACAGGACAAAAAGTACATAGCACTGAGAGGTTCTTCATTTGAAAGTAACTTTCTTGTGTTAACTGTTTTTCTTGCAACTTGCAGTAACAATTATTTCAAGATAAACTGGAAGAATTTGGGGTAGAGCAAGCCTTTTTTGCCAACATTACACCACTTTACTTGTCTGAATGGGATTTAATATCCTCTATATGTGTTACATTCATGAATGTAGAGATTTAGAGTATACTGCGAATAAGATGCATTAGCAAAGTATGTATGTTGTTGCTGGGTGGTCAGTGCAGTTGATCCGTTCTGTGATGGAAAGGTACTTCAGAAGTTACTCATAGTGCACGAGGGGCCGGGGAGAATGAATATTTATACAACAGACCTGCGTATAATCGTTGGGGTTGTTCAGCCTGAAGAAAAGAAGGCTCCAGGGAGACTTCATTGTGGCCTTCCAGTATCTGAAGGGGGCCTACAAGAGAGCTGGGGAGGGACTTTTTACAGGGGCTTGTAGTGATAGGATGAGAGGAAAAGGCTTAAAACTGGAGGAGGGGAGATTTTGATGAGATATAAGGAGGAAGTTTTTCACTCTGAGGGTGGTGAGTCACTGGAACAGGTTGCCCAGGAAGTTGTGGATGCCCCAGGACTGGACGTGTTCAAGACCAGGTTGGATGGGGCTTTGAGCAACGTGATCTAGTGGGAGGTGTCCCTGCCTATAGCAGGGAAGTTGGAACTAGATGATCTTTAAGGTCCATTCCAACCCAAACCATTCTATGATTCTATTGTTGGTCTGGACTTCATAGTGGAAATGAGGCTTCACACTTGTAACATAACATGTGCCCGTAGCCTCCTAACAATCATTCTGTGTGACTGCCATTCAGCATTGTTTGGAACACGTGAATACAAAATATGAAGTGTCATTGTTTTCATTATTACGTGCTGACAAGAAGTGGGAAACCATAAGTAAGATCCATTACCATTAATGACACACTTTGATATTACCATTAATTTGAGAAGACGCTTCTTTTGTTCTTGTTTAACCTGTCCACATACCGATCTGGTCTTTCTAATTTTGGATGCTTCCTTCCTCCCATCTCTTTAAGCAGAAGCCTGCGCTAAAAATACCCATCTAGGCAGATGATTGTGGCTGTAAATGTGGGCAGGGGAAAGGCCCCAGGCAGTGTTAGTTTTGTACTGAATTCCTGTTTCATTCTAAGGCTTTCCTGTTATGGAGAGGGAAGCACCAAGCATTTCATGCTTTCACTAAACAGAGTTTTGAGATAGCGGCTTGCAGGAGGAGTGTTTTAGAAAGTTGATACACTTAAAACCGGAGGCTGATGGCTTTTCTGTTATAGTAGGGTCACAGGTTTTCATATCCTATACGTTTTCCTGTGCAGGAACATTGGGTGTGGTACATGTGTAAGGTGTTGTTAGGGGGCATTTCATCACAGATCAGACTGATGTCAATAATACAGACTAGTCTGGTACAGCTCTATATCCATGTTTGGGTTGTTTTTCCTCTTAAAATAAATAGTTGTATTTGGTTAATGCTTAGGCATCATTTTTGCTCTAAAAATGCCTTTTAAATGCGCTTCATATGCATGTGACCTACTGAAACTCAGTATTTGTGCCAAAATCTTATGTAAAGCCCACTTTTTTTTGTGAAATAGTTCTATGCCGCTTCATTTTCCCATAGATCTTCCTCCTGTGTAGTTGCATAGTGAAATACCTCTCTTTTCCATGGTCCTGCAGAGATTTTCCTTTTTTTCTATATTTCGAATGATCACATCATTGCACTTCCTGTATGTCAGTAACCCAGTTAGGTTTTGCACTTGGAATTGTGGATTACTCTTCAAATGCCATGGACAGGACTGTAAGTTTCCATGTTTGAAACCGCCTTTGTCTCTTCCACAAATGAGTCACAGCTCTGCTAGACACTTCTTGAAATGATGCCACGTTGATTTTAGATTTAAGTTCTGGTGACTCAGGGGGGTGAGTCACTGGAACAGGTTGCTCTGGGAGGTTGTGGATGCTCCCTCACTGGAAGTGTTCAAGACCTGGTTGGATGGGGCTTTGAGCAACCTGGTCTAGTGGGAGGGGGGCTGGAACTAAATGGGTGATCTTTAGGGTCCCTTGCCACCCAAATAATTCTATGATTTTGAAATGCAAAAATCCTGTCGAGTTATGTTCAGAATACTTTGCTGTGGGACCATTCCACAACAGCGTTACTAGCTTGTATGTGACTTGACATGTATCTTCTGCTACAACCCCTCTCTCCAGGTTCAGCAGGACACGCCGGATTTCCCTTGCAAGACTGCTCTGGGCTGCAGTGTCCAGGAGCGCTCACTCCCCACTCTCCACCCACCCTGCCCGTCACCTGGTTACCCTCCGCCTCTCCCGCGTTCATGCCTTTTGAAACTCCCGCCCTCTTCCTCCAGCAGCGCTCTGTGCCGCCCGGAGGCACCTCCCTGCCCGGCGGAGCCCCTCAGCCGCCGCAGCGTGGGCCTGGGCTGGGGCCCGGCTCCCCTCGCCCCGCTCCTCAGGGGCCAGCGCCGTCGGAAGTG
>VZZY01019552.1:0-69373 GCA_013400335.1 Eurystomus gularis | reverse complement strand
AGGGCCCAGACCCTCACCCCCGCCGCCTCGGGGGCCTTCCCGCCCTCGCCGCCTTTCTGGGAGCCGGCGTCGGAGCCACTGCCCCGCTTGGGACAATCCCCCCTGAGCGGGGCCGGCCCCGGGCAGGGCTGAGGAGCGGGCCCCTCGCCGCTGCCTCCGGAGAGCAGCGGCCGCTGCTTGTGGCTCGTTTGAGAGGCAAAGCCCGGGGTAGCCGGGCCGCGCCCGTGGCTGCTCGGTACTGGGGTTGCTTTCTCTTCCGAGCAGGAAAAACATTGTAGAGTTTATTTCTGTGGTACCCCTACTTATTAGGCTCAACGCCACTGTGTGAACACTACGGTTGTAACTCCGGTTGTTCGTACTAAGGAAAGCCCAAAGAAGCAAGGAAGAGCCTTTTTAGATAGGCTGTTTCAATATTAACAGCTTCAGTAGAGAAAAAATGTGTTGGTGAGTCCCTTCTCTGGTAAAACAAGTAAAAACTTAATTTGTGTCTGTTTATTTGTGCAGTTTATTTCCAGATTTCATTAATTTGTAGTTAAATTTTCAGGCTTGGGAGCGTTCATTTATTTAAAAATAGAAAATAGGGTTGTTTGGGAAGATGTCCCAAATCCATTTTCAGAGCTCTTGAGCCTTCAAAAGGAATTGTTTCAACAAATCATAAGTTTTGAGTTTAGACATTCATTGAAGCTTTAGCGCGACTCTTCTGTCAGCTGCTCCTCCCTGTCTTCAGTTTCTATCTGCTACTCAGTAGCTTGTGGTGGTTTTCTGTACCAGCCTTTAAACAGGATTTTGTGGCTTGGTGTTTTGGCTTTGTTTTTGTTTTGGTTCATTTTTTTTTCTCCTGCAACTTAATTAGAATTTTCATCTCCTGTTATGTGAAAAATCTCATTCTGTTATTCCGCATTTGGATAAAAATACTCAAGTTTTTCCTCTGTGGTGGCCCTGTCACTGGGAATTTTTACTAATGCAGCCTATAAGCAACATTGTTTGTACTCTGTAGCCCAACCAGAGCAAAAACCTTGAAAGTAAAAGCAACATAATGCCTATATACTTTCGTCTAATCTTACATTTCATTATATTTTAAATTAGATGCACTTTATTTTTAGTTACAGTTGTGTAAGAGAGCCGTTCTAGGAAATACTGAATTGTCTGTCTTTTTCCAAAGAGTTTGCATGCACTCTCCCACTAGACTTATTAAATTGGTGTTGCTTCCTAATAGCTCTTTAGTGTAAGCTACATCCATGCTGAAGTTAGTAAGCGATATACACTAGTCTCGAAAGACATGCATTTATCTGTAAGTGGAGAAACAGCTTCTGCATCTTAGTATGTATGAAAACAGGCTTAACTCGCTCTTTAAGTAAGGTGCTGTCTTGCAGCACTTGTGGCTTGCTGCTGCCCCAAGTCAGAGGCCTTGCTTTGTGATGTCCTCCCTTGTATGAGTTTTCTCGAGATCCTTCCGTACATTAATTGAATATATTAAAACAGAAAAAAAAAAAAAATTGTTTTATTTCCCTGGATTTGTTTTCTTCTGTTTTAGTGAGTAACATCTACTGCAAAGAGGACTGCTGAGTGCTGGAGTTGGCACAAGGTAGGAGCAGGAGCCACTTGGAAGTGGGGACCGACACTCCACCCTTGAGGCAGTGGTTTATTCACTTCCCTGTGTGTTGTGTAACCAGGCTGGGGATTTATCTAGGCCTACTCATTGTTTCTTAAAATTATGTTTTTTCTGAAACCTAAGTGGTTACATCACCCTTCTTCCTCTTTCCCTTATATTGCTTTATGCTCCTTTGTTATGGAGCACGTGGTTTATTCATGTCCACGTAGAAAAATGTTAGCGTGCGACTTTTTTATGGAAGAATGTATAAAGCTGTTAGAAGCATGTGGCATGTTTAGGTATGCTTAGCTGATACATGAAACCTACCACCGGGGAAACAAATGCACCTAAGTTCTTGAGGGTCAGCTGAAATACTGTTTTGCGTAGTTGTAGGTTGCTCTTAGGGCATTACAGTATTAAAGATATATCCAGATTTTAAGTGATCAAGTGTAACTCAGTCATCCTTCCTTGAAGATTCCCCTCGAGCTTATCGGCGATCCAAAACCGAACAACTCGGAGCAACTCTGCTGAGATGAAAATGTACAAGTTGTGCTCTGAGCAGGCGTGCGGTGCTTCTAATTTATTGCATAAGAAGGAATGGAGAACTGTTTTGAACGATTAGTTTATTGCTGGCTTACTTCCGTGGCTGATGAACTAATTTGATAATGCTTAGATGCTCTTATGCTGGAAAATCCCTAGTATCACTTCCTAGCAGATGTGATAGAGTTTGGTATCGTAGTGTAGATAGACAGTGGTTGTCTTTGATCTGTGTGAACTCTAAAAATTGGGGTAGGGAGGGGATGGGGAACCTGGTGCTGTAAGAACCAAGGCCTTTTACACATCTTTTTCCTTTCAGCATCTCAAGAGGAAAGATCCTTTTTGTGTAGAACTAAGTGATTTCCAGAGGACAGCCCCAATGACAGAACTGTCTGCGCATTTACCCCAGTTTCAGCATGGGCAGCTGACAGAAAATTTCCCTGATAACCACCTCAGCAATACCGTATGTAACAAACAATTTCATTACCTTGCAGCTGTTAAATCAGGATGAATTATAAGTGTGGATGAAAGTGTGGTTCAGAACTCTAGAGATCAGTTTGTTGGGAGAAACTTTCTCTGTCTGGACTGTTGTGGTGATAAGCAGTGCTGAAAGAAGTATTCTGTAAAATATCTGATGATCTAAACTCTTTTTAATATACCGATAAGACTCTTTAAAGTGATGTTGGAGTGACCAAGCTGTAACAGAAATAAGAAAATAGGGTGAGCTGCTCCTGTGTCAAATATTGACCTTTAGAGGACTTAGTGAGTGCTCTTGATCTAGCCTGGCTGTGGTCTGCTTGATTCACAGGTTTCTCAGACACAGAGTTAATTTTAGTCTAGGTAGAGCTTGAAGCCTGGGTTTTGTTGTTACTATTGCTGGAGGACTACTCTGCAGGAAGAGCAGCCCTGTCTTGTCTTACTTGTGAATAATTGTTGAGGTGCCCTCAGAGCTCTTGGGGGGAAGGGGGAACTCAAACCATAAAGTTTGAAAGACCTAAGCACGTAATTGTTGCTAAAACTGTACTCGTACTGCATGCGTTTTGGTAAAACTACGTTTAGAGGATCTGCTTGGGTGTGGTGCTCAGGCTGAGAGAGAGCTCAGGCTCTCTGTCGTGCTCAGCTCTTTGTTCCAGCTACAGCTCTTGAATATCAGGTTTCCTTGTGACACAAAAGTGCTCTTGTGAGTCTGGGCCACTTGTAGCCTTGTTTGTGGCAGTGATTCAAGAGAATATTTTGATCCTCGCTCTTACTATTCTATACAATCCAGCAGTTTAGATAGAATTTTGAAAAATCCTTGTCTTTATCTCAGATCAGCATCCTGCTATATCAGAAAGATAGAAAACATTTGAAAATGTATTTTTAAATTAAGAAGTCAGTCTGACTTAAGGTGTTACTTATTATGGAAACTGTTAATAAAAAGCAGAAACCTTTGTACCACATCCTTTGTGCTTTTACTTCAGAGGGAATGAGAAAGGTTTCTTTTCATCTTGCACAGGTGAGAGATTAACTTTTAATTTGGCAGAAGTGTTCAGTAAAACGGTAGAGCTCAGCGAGAGCTGTGGGCTCACCAGCCATACAGATAACTTGGTGATGCTCCTTCCCAGCAATGGGGGACGATTGGTTCTATTTACTTCTCACTAACAGACCGTACTGGTGAATAACTACTACTAGTGCTTTTTCTCTCCATGTTTAAGTGCAGCTCGAGGTCTAGTTTCAATACTTAGTTGTGATGATTTTTCTCCCCTACGCATGTCCACTTGGTTTCTGTACATACATATAATAATCCTTTCCTGCTTAAGTATGTTAGGGTTCTGTGGCTGTCATTTAGCGTGTGAAACCTCCAAGTACTGTCATTTGCCACCTCCTTTTCCAGTCATACACCCAGATTTCAGCCCAGTCTTCAATATCTCTCACTGTACAATGACCTTTAAACATAACGTATTCTTTGTGAGAGTTAGCGGAAGTCCGTGCCCACCATTAGGCAAGGTGGTCTGCACTTGATGTATAAATCTGGATTTAAGAAATAATATGCTAGTATTTTATCTCTTAGTTCAGGGGCATAGCTCTGGATTTGCTATTAACTATTTTCCTGATAGGAGAAAAACCACTATCATTTGCTTTTGCTATTGTTTATTCACCTGAAAGCCTGTAGTTCGTAACTTACGTTTGCTTACGGTGTTACAACAGGTGTTACTGACTTTTTAGCTTCAGAATTTTCACTTTTAACTATGTCTGAGGAAAGTGAAGAGTCTGTTCCTTTGCTTCCACTTCAGCAAGAGTCCATGGCCTCTGCTCTGTTTAATACTGATCAGGTAGGATATGAGTGCACTTTGTTCTTTTAAGGAGTGGGGCACGCGCATGTCACATTTAGCTACAACTACGCTTTAGTAGCTTGAAAGCACAACTTTTTTCTAGTTTTAACAGCAAATGAGAGAATAACTCTTTTAATTCTTTTGATGCTGTTGTGGTCTTTATGCACTGTGTTTTAGGATGTAAAGGCATTTTGTGATTGTGTCTTTGTTCCTAACTAGTGAAGGGAATAAAGTGGTACATGTTGGTCTAATTTCTTCAATTGTTCTCTCTCTGTTTGATTTTGCAGTTTTTTGTAGTGGTATGCTAGTTAATCAGTCTTTTCCTTTGGCTGTTTTTGTGTGTGCTTTGCAAAGCTGTAGATTTTTATTTTACTTTTTAGATTTCTGTGCCTGAGATAGGGCACAGAAATGCAGGACTGCTCTTACAGCAGCGAAAGAGCAGTGTGATCTACAAGTGTGCAGAAACCTAAATACTAGGTCTGCCTTACTTGCAAAGTGTTCCAAGGCTCCGATCATCTCTAATGGAGTCTTACTTAAGAGCATCTTAGTTTATTTGGACAGGTAACCTTGTTGTTGTCTTGTAGACTGAGAAAAATGGAGTGTTTTCACTACCAAAGTTAAAAATGTTACATTTAAGCTGTACAGAAAGAGGTTCCGTTGCAGCCAGCATTTCAAAACAATAAAACATAATCTCTTTATTTGCATTCTCCCATATTCCTGTTTCTATCTGACTTTCAGTAATTATATGCAAGGATTCTACACAAAATGCCAAGTGATTTCTAATGAATCTTTCATTTAGTAAGAAATAATATTGAACACAAAATCTTTTTCAGGACATAACTTTAATTAGAATTCAGTATCACTAAAGCCTTAATCTAAAAATCTTTTTGCTTGTTAGTTTTAACTGCTTAACACAATTTTAGATTTTCTTTTTTCCTTGCCCTGTATTCAATTTCCTTTTTGAAAAATCTGGTTTTCTTAGAGGACAGCTCTTGAAACCCTGCTGAGCTTGATCCTGGTGATACCACAAAGAAGGAGTAAATAGTCAAAGCATTTGGGGTGTGTTGTTACTTTGTAATGTTTTGTAAAAGACAGTTTTTCATGAGTTGGGGAAGTTGGAAAGCTTCAACAGAGGTTTTAGCAGTGTCAATGTTTGCAGTTCAAAGTCCAGGGACTTGGACTCCTTAATCACTTAAGTACTTTTGAAAACCCCCCTATGAGTTCCTGAGTGAGTACTTAACATCTTATCTTTTCTGAGGGTGGGGCTGGGAAAACTGTGTATAAAGAATCTCCAAAACTACTATCGATTTATCAAAAAAATGCTGTGAGTTAATGAGATCCAAGTCAATAGTTATGTTTGGAAATGCTCTTAAGAATAGGTAATGAGACTTTAATATTGCATGTTTAAGGAAAAAATTACTTGCATAAGAGTACTTAAGCAGAAATACATTAGGTTATTTTCAATGCCTTATCTTATTTCTAGAGCAATTGTACTAAAACCGAGTGATATTTTAAAGGTGTTGCAAAAGATATCTTCCTTCAGCTATCTTCCTTCCTTCCTTGTTGTACGTCTTAATCTAAAGCTGCTTTTAGTGCACTTACTGAAACTGAACTGTTTGTAAACGAAGTAATTCGGAAGAAACGAGATTAATTTTGTAAGAAATCAAACATTTTCGTGTTACAACTCTTACATGAAACCTCTTGAGTGGAGGGAATGGGAACAGTGCAGCACTAACTTTGGTAATACAGAAAAAAAAAAGAGTAGTCTGTATAAACTGTTCCATTTTAGGACTCGTTTAGAGTGACTGCTAAGCTCAAAATGGTTTTGTTTTTTTGTGGTCGAGAACAGGTGAAACATGGCTCATTCTCCTGTTGCGTTCTCTCTGTGTGCACACAACATATAAAAGGCTGAATGCTCCCTGCTGATGGGGCTTGTAGAGTGGGCAGAAGGTTTCTGACACCAGGAGGAGTGCAGGCCTGATTACTTGCTTGTACTGGGCGTTCCCAGTTTGTGTTTTGGTTTGTGGTTAATCTTAATCCCGTTAAAAGTTTATGTCTGCCCTTGTGTTTGAATTATACCCTTGATGTTTCATGTAGCAGCATCAGGAAGGCTGTGAGGCTCTTTCATATTTGTTGACAAGAGTAGTGGAACTTCTTCAGTGTCAGTGGAAGGAGGTGGCAGCAGTATCCTTGGGAAGGGAGAGAAGGAATCTGCTCGCTTAGCTCCCTATCACGCTAAAACTTTGGGATCACATCTCAGTATAAAGACTGAGAATTACCTCGGCTTGATCACAATTTGTGTCATTCTCACTAAAAATGTGACAGTACAAACTCATTTTTATATATATTCTAGTTAGTGTACTGTCATGGGAGTAACATGGCAAGGAAAGTAGACATTTTCTTGGAGTTTTCATGGAGTTAGGGTCATAAATAGATCTAGTTAATTCTTGACAAGCTGTGAGTAATCTACTGTCGTGCACCCTTGTAGTTTGAACCAGGGGAAAAGGCTGTCCTTCTTTATTCAGCATTTTCAATGCAGTTTAAAGTGAAGGTGACACAGGCTGTTAGATGCTATCAGCCTGCTTTCAGCCGCTGCTGTTTTTAATACAAATGCTTCTAACATAACCCTGTGCTCCCATTCTCTTCATAACTATGTGATGCCATTAATGACTACTGTTTAAGTCCTTGCTGTGGCATTCTCGACAGTAAATATTACCTTACACATTCCCCCCTCGAGATCATCTTTAGCTTAGTGTACAAGAACGTGATTGTGGATACTTGCTGAGGAAACCGGGTTTTATGTATTGCAGAATGACAACAGCGAACGACGTCGCCATGATAATAGCGAACGCAGAAGGAATGACAATCCCGAGTCTGAGACCAATGGGCAGCCACAAAACAACATTCAGCAAGTGGTGGAGCAAGATGAAGAAGAAGATGAGGAGCTGACACTGAAATATGGGGCAAAACATGTGATTATGTTGTTTGTACCTGTCACGCTTTGCATGGTGGTCGTTGTTGCAACCATCAAGTCTGTCAGCTTTTATACACGCAAGGATGGACAGCTGTATGTATCAATTTTTTTCCCCTTATCTTTTCAGTGGACTCATTTAGATAGTTTTCTTTAATCTCTGTTTCTTCAGGAGTCTAATTCAAGCAGGGAACTCCCTCTTGCCTCCCTTTTCCCCTCCACCAGCCTGAAGATAGGTTTGTTTTATTCCTTCCAGAAACCAGACTCTATATTTGTGATGCTATTGACATTTGTTGTCTGTCTGGTGACCAATGAGGATAATACCTTGATTGTTACTGCTCGAATCAAATCCTAGTCCTCATTTTAATACTTATTGTGTCCTGTGCTATTTATAAGATAAACTCAGTCCTGAGACAAAGGCATTTCACTTATGTTCTGCTAGAACACAAAGATTTTGGAAGGGCAAGAAATCCACTCATTTAAATGAAGTAGCATATATGCCAATGTTGACCCTAAATCTCAACAGCCAAGTTCTGATTTGCCTATGCTGTTAGATAAGGAAATTCAAATGCAAGAGAGCAGTAGCTTTATGAGGTTCACTTCTCCTGCAGTTACAGAAACTTTCCTGACAGGTTTCCTGTATAGATTTTTTTTTTTTTTTTTGCAAAATTTTCATGTTGCCAAAAAAAGCAATTTCAGTGGAGGCTGATTTGAGTAAGACAAAGGAACAAAACACTGAGCCTGTCAGAACTGCAGCAGATCACTCTAAATGTTTAGACAAAATGATTCAAAGTGTGTTTGTCTTTGAAATGTTCTTATAAGTCATGCCATAAAGTATTTCAATAAAACACCAAGTTCTTTTTCACTATCAAAGCTGATGAAAGAATTATTTTTATTGAGATATTATTTATGGTAAATGTTTCCCCCCTCCCTCCTCACTCTTTCCCCATAACGAAGTGTAATTTTTGTTTTTTTCACCGGGTTGTTGTATTTCTTTAAGAAAAAGAGAGTTGAGACCATCCCTTGTTTGGTTGAAATCCCTGGGGATCCTTTCATTGCAAAGCCACTAGATGGGGTGCTGATAAAGCTCCGCCTGCTGTAATAGTCTAGTGATTTATAGCCTGTGAGTAATTGTATCAAATAATGTGGAGTTCTGGGTTTTGTTTGTTTTACAGAGTAGAAAATAGTAGTAATCTAAGAATGTACAAAAGCCAGGTCTTCTAAATAATTTTTGTTTTTTGCTTTTCAAATTTGCTACTGTGGTAGTATGCTGCCTTTCAGATTTTGCCTATGTAGAAAACAGCTGTTGCGCTGAGTTCAAAGATGACTGCAATTTCATTTGATGTTGGCCTCGCATATCAGAAACATCTGTGCATTCGGTGGCATTTCAGTTGACTCTTTGTTGTTGTAGCATCTACACTCCTTTCACAGAAGAGACAGAGACAGTAGGACAGAGAGCCCTGAATTCCATTCTCAACGCGGCTATCATGATCAGCGTTATCATTGTCATGACCATACTCCTGGTCGTGCTTTACAAATACAGGTGCTACAAGGTGAGTATAAATATAATCGACTTGGGTAATTGTGCTAGTTTTGTTTATTAGTACGGATTAGCAAGAATGGAACAAAATGAAGGGTTATTGAGGAAGAGCGAGCGACAGTGGCAGAACTGGTGACTCAGTTTGCTGTTCCAGTTTTGTGGCTTCTGTTCCTTTGACACAACAGGGAGGCAAAGGCCCAGAGCTGACCCTCTGGGCTGTTTTGTCAGTTAGAACCAGGGTGGCATTGCTTCCTATTCCTGTGGAGTGTGCCATGTACTGAAATCTTCCTGTCATCAAGAACTACAAAGTGCAGACCTGGTCCTGCAATTTGAAATCCATTCGGAACCTGAGGGGCTTTTCAATGGCTCCCCTCTCCCACCCTGCCCCCAGTGTAGAAGTCTCCCAACAGTGTGATGTGTGCGTGGCTGCATGTGCCAGGTGATATCCTTATAGCAGATACAGAGGCTTTAGGGCTCTTTTGTGAAAGACTTCAATCACATAATGATCTAATCTAGGCAAGTCCAGGCTTAGCATAAATAACTGCAATGTCACCTGCCTGGGAGGAGTTGTTCAATAAAATTCTTGGTTGTTTTTTAGTCTTACTGTGTGACCCATCTGACAAGGCTTGGCCTAATAAAACTTCCCAGTGTGCTGCCAGAACCTTGAGTCTGTTTCAAAGTTGTAAAACAGGCAGTGGCACAATCCTTTGCTCCATTTTCTTCTCAAGAGGGAAACTGGTTTTGGTCTTCATGGCTATGGGTGAAACCCCTTTACAAAATATCTGTGCAGTGACGGGAGATTATTTTTGCCTGAATCTGCCTAAAGCTTGGATTTTAAAGTATGAACCTTCTCTTTTATCACAATGTGGTGTTAAATCTGGACTGAGAAAGTTTGCTTTTTAAACTGCCAATTCTGTTCTCTCTAATGAAGGCAAATAACTGATGTACTTCAGCTAGGTTCCTTGGCAGCCAGTCGGTTCTCCTTAGGTGCTGAAGGCATCAACTAGTTTTTACTGAGCTTTTCACATATCTGGCTGCCCTCTTGACCTTACAAAGCACTGCACGTTCTCCTTACAAAAATAATCACTGTACTAAAACATGGGAATGATTAGACAGCAGAGATTTCCTGTAGTTATATTTTATGCTAATTATAAGAAATCATTAACTTATATTTAGAATTGCCAACGGAATATTTCTGTGCTGCTATATCAGAATGATGTAAAGTGTAGTTACCTGTCCATTGAATTCTATTTCACATGCAATTCCACATGTAGAATGTAATAAAGATTATGGGGAGTGGAACTTAGAATAAAAGAAAGATAGGCTTCCACCTGAGAGTGGTGAATCTTCAGAAGATTTTTATCTGAAAACTCCTTTGAAGAAAGGAAATATTATTTCAACTTTACTGCTGTTAGTTTCTTACGTTTTTCCTGCATGTGGTAAGTTAAGCATGTTCCTGGTTCTAGCTCCTAAATCTAACCAAAAAGAGGATCTTTGGAGGTGATTGTATTTGGCTATCTTTTCTTTTTAACATTTTATTATTCTCTGCATTCTTTATTGCTTTAGTCTGCCTAACCAAAATCTAGCTGCTCTAGCTCATTTTAATTATCTGCATTCTACAATTCTTAGTTTTTATTCAAGTTGTAGCAGGCAAAGCCAACTCTGTACCAGCAATCAATTAGCGTTGAAGCTGTTGTCAAATGAAGAGTGAAAATTCTTTAATTAGAAGGCAACAAACCTGTCATGCTATCTTGCTAGGAAAACACTGGCCAAAACTTACAAGAAATACTTTGTAAAAATCAGTTGTATGAGAAGAGGCTGATCATCTGGAAAATGCTACAGCAAATGAGATACATACTGAAAATAAAACAAACGTGTGGGTAAAATGCCAAGCTCTGTCAGCTCTTGAAACAACCTCCTTTAGTAGTGTTGGCAGCAGCTATGCAAAGTGTGTGTCAACATTTGCTGAACTGTGGCCTTGCTGTTTAACATTGTTAGTATTTTACTGTTTACTAGAATGAAACATTAGTATTCACGTTATTTTCTTAAGTGGTAAGAAAGTTTAAGAGCTTACAATACAAATAGAAGAACTACAGATAGAAGTCTTGTTATTAAAAGAAATGACAGCTTGCTTTGCCATTTACTCAAAAAGGTTTCAACTAGTTTTACAGAGAAATAAAATTACTCTTGTTAGGTCACCACGTAAAAATGTAGGTAGCTTTACAAGCTGTTTGAAAGTTGAGTTCTGCTTGGAACTTATCAGTCTTCAGCTTTATGTTTTTTTTTCTCCCCGCTTGCTATGAGTGGTGACAGCTTGACGGACTGAGGCGGATACTTTGGCATTTTTCCTGCAGCATCTTTACAAGCACCATGCTTACTACTTGTGGGAAATTCCTAACTCATTTTGAGAATACACTAGCAAATATGGAAAGCCAATCTGTTAGATTAGCAGGATAAATGACAGGTTTTATTAGGTTGGAGGTTAAATTTAAACCCGATTTGAAAGACTGTGAAGGAGGAGAATGAATGCTTCAAAAATTGCTGAGAATTTTTAAAGTACTTATGAAAAATTTAGTATATGTACTAAATTACACACTGTAATAGCTAGATTCTTAATTTGCTGGGAAGCACTGGTTGCCCCACATAAACATGATTCCTTTAGTCTGCATGTATATGGGCTTTACTTTTAAATTATCTTTTGCAAATATTTTTAAAGCTTACATAAGATGCATTCTACTACACGTCTTTCAGAAGAAGAGAAATGGATAACACGATTGTAAACAATTTTCTGAATACTTTGTTCTGGTGTAGAGATATATCTAATTTAACCAGTTAATTTTCCCCTGGGCAGGTCTATTCGAAGCAGGATTTCTTACGCAGCTTAAATTCCTAGATTATTGCTTCTGACTGGATAGCTACTCGCAATGTTGGCCTGGTTTTATGTGTAAGATTCTGTGCTGGGAATTTGACAAATTCCTAAATAAATTTCATTCTCAGTTCAGAGATTACTGAAGTTACGGGGCTCTTTGATCTTAATTTTGCACAGTAGTGTACAAGAATAGTGTGCATCAGAGCAGAGTCTGAGCACCCGCCATTTCCAGATTTAAATCAGTGCATGTCCCTGCTGAGTACAACCCTAAACTGTTTTTTGGTGAACTGTTGGGCATGTCTATCTGCTCTCATATCAAAATTAGGGATTGTGGCTATAGATGATTGCTAGAGAGTACAAGAAATCCTTGTATAGTCATTCACTGATGAGATGCTGATTCTGAATTCCAACAGATAAGCACTGAAGGTTTTTCTGAGTTCCAGCATTTAATTCTATAACTGAATTCTGGAAGTGATTTGGAATTGGAGCAGGCTTTTTAATTGCACAAAAACGAATCATGTTTTCCGTCTGTGTTAAGCTGGATACTTCTGCTACGTTATCAAAGTGGCCTGAAAATATACAAACAGTAGTTTTCATTGTATAGAACCTCTATCAAAAAAACCACAAAACACTTAAAATTCGTGAGCATAAACTGAAATACAATAATGTGTATAGACCAAATATGAATTTAGCAACAACCACAGAGAGAGAGATCTCCATTTTCTGGCTTTAATCAAAAGGGAAAATAACCTTAAAAGCATTTTTAAGTAGATACTAACTTTAAAATAACAAATCTTAAAAAAAAAAAACCTGCTGTCTTTTTTTCCAGGTGATCCATGGCTGGCTTATAATTTCTTCTCTTTTGCTGCTTTTCTTTTTCTCATTCATCTACCTGGGGTAAGT
This sequence comes from Eurystomus gularis, assembly GCA_013400335.1. NCBI lineage: Eukaryota > Metazoa > Chordata > Aves > Coraciiformes > Coraciidae > Eurystomus > Eurystomus gularis. Next base: position 56,650 of record VZZY01019552.1, on the reverse strand, counting down.
GAACTAAAGCATTAATATGCTATTTATAATTTATCATTTTGTGCATGTATTTATTTTAGAACTTGCCCTTGAATCTTAAGGATAGTGAGTAAGCCATTGCAATAATATTGTTTGTTTTGTATACGTTCCTAGAGTACACATAAAAGAGATATTTATGGGTTTGTAGTGCACGTGGTATTGTATGGAAGCTATTTATCACATGCATCATTGGAGGAAGCTATCTTCTCAGGGTAGCTTATTTTGCTAGCGTATCGTTCTAATTTTTCATAGCCATGTGACTCGAGGGCCATTGTTTACGTCGTGGCCTAGGTGGGCTGCATATGCAAAGGCTGTTTGCATGGGAGTGGCAGAAAAGAATCAGCTGAAAAGAATCTATTTTCTCATCAAAATATATTCAGTGTTTTTTCTTTTCAAATTTGGAAGCGTGCCTTTATCCAGACGTCAAGAGAGATTGCACATAATACTCAGTGTTCTACAAAATGACCAACCTGATCAGGGTTTGTAACTAGATTTACGCCACGAAATTATTGTACTGTGTATATTTTTGTACCACTTGATGACAGATACACTTCTCTTTGAAGAAGCGTATTTAATTTGGTCTCTAGGGGGAGAAAATGCTGTTCCTTCAGCCGCTAATTTTTGCCAAAAGTGATCTGTGGTGCCTTTTTTGGTCAGTGTTTTCTCTATAACCTTCATAATGACTTTTGAAATACAAGGCGATGCACGCTGCACAAGGGCAGTGAGTGGAGACAAGTTGCCAGCCTCACTTCCTTCGGATTTGGGTTGGAGCTGACACTCTTCTGTGAGCATGCATGAGTAGAGGGACTGAAGGCTTTCCTGATGCTCTGCTTTCCTTCGCCTGTCCCTGCTGCCTCACAGCAGTGCTGGCCTCTTTTTGCAGAGGTCCAGTGAGTGAGGAGGCAGTTTGTAGAGCGATTATACATGATGGCAGTAAGGGGCATCTAGTTGATGCTGCACATCTCAAAGGCCAGCTAACAACTACGAAAGACAAATTTCCTAGAGGAAAGTATCATGCACATTATAAGGTTCTTAGTGGCTTGATGGGTTGGTAACAGCAGAATCTTCAAAACCCATCACAACTGTTTCTTTCCTGGGTCAGTGGAAATCAGTTGTGACTTGATGACAACATATATGTCTGGTTTGGTTTTACTTATTGAGGGTCTTAATTAGTTTGTAGTATTTGGTGTGACAGAGTGACAAGGTTCATCCAGAAAGAAGGCTTTTTACTTCAGTGTTTGTGGCAAAGTATAAAATAGAGTAATCATGTATAGCTTACTCAGAAGTTAGCAAAGTGTTTCCATTCCGTAGGTGGCAGGTAAGTAGAGAGAGATGTTTGCATGCATTTAAAGATCCGTTGTAACCTGACAAGTTTATATTCTTCTGACTTGTAAAAATCATGAGTATAGTTGAAATGGCTGGTTTTGCAGTGATGTCCTTTCCTGTCGATTTCTGCTTTGATTGAGAAGAAAATAGAACATTAATGAAAATTTTCAGAAAAGTGAAAGAGTTGACATGAAGCAAACACCAGTAAAATTATCCTCTTTGTGAAGAGATGTCGATTGGAGATAGAATTTTGGAATTCACATTGAATATGAAATTTAAAAAAATTATTCTGAAGCTTGCATCTGTAACTTGTTTTCATTGTTTTAAGCTAATGCAGTCCATATTCTTCTCCCTTTTTTTTCTTTTTTCAGCGAGGTTTTTAAGACATACAATGTTGCCATGGACTACATTACAGTGGCACTCATGATCTGGAACTTTGGTGTTGTAGGAATGATTTGTATTCATTGGAAGGGTCCACTTCGGCTCCAGCAGGCGTATCTCATTATGATAAGTGCTCTCATGGCCTTGGTGTTCATTAAGTACCTTCCTGAATGGACTGCGTGGCTGATCCTGGCTGTCATTTCAGTGTATGGTAAGGTCTGGGGCAAGACAGAGTAACAGGTGTTATGGTGGGAATTTCTTCTATTCCCTGATTGTTCTGTTTGTCTGACTGGAAAAAAGAAAAGGTATGTGTGGGGCGGGTGTCATCCAAATAAGGTGATTACAGACTTCAGAAATAAGATCATAATCTAAACCTTGATCCGTTCCCTGCAGCTAGGGGTGTTGTGTGACTCTGATGCCATCTTCTCTCATGTTTTTCTGGACCTTCTCGATTCTTTGGGGAGAATTGAAGTAAGACAAGAGAGGAGGATATAAGAGACCTATGTTGCCATTTTGATCTCTTCTATGAAGGTGGAGAGCTTTTAGCTTCTCTTTTTCCTCAAGAATCCTTGGAAACTGTTGTATGTTCAGAATTCAGGAGCTTGTTGTTTGGGTACAGTCCCATAGTGGTGTAGATCTGCCCAACCTACAAATTGCTTAGACTTGTGGACATAGAAACAACACCCTAATCCACACCTAATAATATAATGAGAAGAAAGCAAGGAAGGATTAAGGGCAGTTTTCATTGCTGGAAGTAATTTTACATTATTTGTGAGAGATCCATTTCCTTCGTTTTTTAAATAAAAAGAAAATTCATTTGAATTGTTTCATATTACACTTTTGTCAGAATGGTGCCTGAGATACCTAGATGTAGTTTTTTCATAAAACTTTAGAGGGCACTGGACACTTTAGGTAAGAAGATCATTCTATATCCCAAATACAGATTTAGTTCCCAGGCAAGACTAAAATCCAGTTACTTAGACATAATTAAAACATTACAGCTAAGTGTATCCGTGAAGATGTGCTCACAACTGGAATTTCTTTTGGAAGCATGTAAGTGTAAAGGATGTGCGCTCTGAAGGTCACCGATAATGGTAAAGACTGAGAATCTGCCCAGTTGAAGTGCAGAGGTTAGTAAGATCTGATTAGCTCTGGTAGGTCAGTGTATTCCTTGGGTGTCCTCTTCCTTCAGAGGGAGGAAGAACGTCCCTTGTGTGTGTGCTCGTGGATCATAAGGACCGTTAAGAAAACCTTCCCATCTCCCTTCCCTACTTCTACCCTTCGTATGACTGGAGCAAATCTGAGTATTCGAAGCATTCAGCCTTCATTCAGTGTTTTCAAATTGAAAAGACCGTGAAGTGGTAGTTTTGAGTAAAGGGGAGGTAAATCTCGGAGCCTGTGGCCCCACACTAAAAATTCTTGAGCAGGACCAGCAACAGTGCTAGGACAGTTAGCTCAGGTGCAGGAGACCTGCTCTGTGCAACATACGGCTCCTGACAAATAAGCTGTTCCTTTTGGTGTCAGATTTTGTTCCAAATTAATTTAATGGCATACAGTGAGTGGACAACTGCAAAAGGTTAATATATAAATGTTACAGCTTTCTGTCCAAATATGCAAGACAAGGGAAAAGGAGCTGAGGTCATTTGTGGAGTTGCAAATTTCATTAACAAACCATCAACATTCAGAGGAGAAAGCAAATGGAGCATCTGATAGATAAAGTTTTCTTAATGCTGTGCTTTGATCTCTGAGTAACTTGTATAGTCACCCTGTTTTGTAAATGATTGCTTTTCAGTCACTTTTTACTTGTTCATCAGGTTTCGTGTACTGTCCAGTGACCATGAATTGAGGGAAGCAATAAAAAGCTGCTGTTCTTTTCTTTTGCTAAATATGCTTTGAACACCTCAAAATGATGCAGACAGCATTTTTCCACAAGGCTTCATAAAACTGATTTATTTTTTTTAAATTCTCTTCACATGCACATTCACTTCTTTTCCCTCTTTAAGTGGGAATAAATGGGCAATGATGCCTACGTCCTACAAGTTATGTAAGACTCACTTACTGCTGTCTTAAAATTTGTTTTAGCATTGAGCTTGCGTTAAGAAAAGCTTTAATAATAGAAAGCAAGCTTGGAGATTTCCAAGGTGTTAGTTGAACAGTAGCTTTCGTGAATTGTTTGCTTTCGACTTGCAAATCAACATAGGGACACAGATACATTTGCAGTTGCATCGTATCTTAAGTGAGGAACCTGACATTTTTAAAAAATTTATATACATATTATAGCAATATGTAAAATAGATCATGTAACTGAGAATATTAGAAAGCGTTCCTGTACAGCTCTGACTTGTTGCCGATGGCTCTCTCAGAAGTCTGTCTTCAGGGTAGCATTTTAAATTTTTCCTGTCTCTGCAAGTGCTACAGATAAACCTTCTTTTATAAGTATGTCTGCAGTGATGTAAGATCTGTTCACTCTCCCTTTCAGATTTGGTTGCTGTCCTGTGTCCTAAAGGTCCTCTTCGCATGCTGGTTGAAACGGCTCAAGAGAGAAATGAAACTCTCTTCCCAGCACTTATTTACTCCTGTAAGTACATTTTGTTAAACAACCACCCACACGGCTGACGTGATTGTCTTATTTTTCCATGTTTTAACATGACGCTTCTCAGCTGGAATTCATCTGTTCACTAAAGCCTCAGTTTTCCTTTCACTGTTGACTCACAAATGTGGAACATCTTCTGGCTAAGATCTTTCAAGATAAAAATCAGCATGTTTTGTTACAAAATACGAACAGGGAAAATGGTGCTACACCTTGTTTTGGCCAAAGAAGTGTGTCATTAGGCTGTGAATGAAGCGCATTCAAAGGGACTGTTTGTTTTCAGAAAATATTTATCAGCTTTCAGTGCTTAAATAACCTTCATGTTACTGGAAGGAGAGGGAGAAATCGCCAGGAAGAGATTCATTTCCAGAATTATTTTCTCCGAGGCTTGTCTTTTTTTGATATATTTTCTCCCTGCATTTGCAAAAAATAACCTGAATGCAAATTGCTGTTACGACCTATGTGTCAGTTAGTACAGAATTCCACTGTTTCTGAAGTTCCATGTTGCTAGTCATAGTCATATGGATAACCAGTGAAGTAGGTTAATCATGAATCATTAGGGAGGGTCCTGGTGCTGAAGAAGGCCTGTGTGTGGAAGCAGGAAGTGTGCTGTCGGCTGACCGGCTGGTTCGGGGAGAAAGGGGAGCAGTTTCTTTACCTGTCACGCTTGCTATGTTTTATGGATACTACTTGTAGCTGCCTGTTCTGTTCTGTGGGAGGAGAGGTTAATGGTGAGAAACCACAAACTTGAATTAAAATACACTGTTTAAGTGTGATGACACTTCGTTACCTCCAGGCTGGAGAATTCTTTGGGATGGTGGGGTCTGAGCACAGTTTGATGCAGATACTGCCTCTGAATTGAGGTGCCTCGGTACCAGTCTTAATAGACCTACTTGCAGCTAAAGGAACTGATTAACGGAAAAAAAGTAAAGAAACTGTTAATTCAGATTTTCAAAGTGGGCCTCATATATAGAAGTAGTTTCATAAATGCGTGCTGTGGCTGGTACTGGCTGTGCTCCAGATATTACTGTGCTTTAATGAGAGTAAAATTGCTTGTTGCAAAAGATAGTTATAGTAAAAAAGAAAAAGAATGGATTGATGCCAGCGCTATCTCAGAATTGCACACATGCTGGGTTTTGTTTGTTTGTTTGTTTGTTTTTTAATAGCAACAATGTTATGGCTTGTGAACATGGCTGAGGGAGATCCAGAAGCCCAACGGAAAGCTCCCAAAAACTCCACTTATGATAAACAAGGTGAGTTATTTCCTTGACAAGCCTTTAGAGTTGTCATTTGTTTGGAATATAGGTTTATGGATACTTGGTTTTTAGCTTTTTAAGTGTCCTGGTGCTGTTGAAGAGTGAAAGCAGGGAGACCTTATCAGGAATGATGAATCTGTCAAGACTTCAGAAATTGATTACGTGTTGTGCAGTTAATGTTCTTGCATTCATATTTCTGGAATCCGTGGTGTTGGTAGTGAAATGACTGTCAACCAACAGCTCTTGACTGAGCTTGATTGCTTGTCAAATTGGGATGATACAGTATAATGCTAACTCATTTATATTTATATTAAATAGAAATGTGTCTAGCCCTCTTGGCTGTACAGGTAGTGTATAAAAACATGGGGGTTCTTCATTTACATTTGTGAAAGCACAGCAGAGTTTCTCAATTTAACATCCTTGAAGGAGTGTACGTATATGTAATTTTCAGTAAAGTTTTCTATTGTACTGGAAAATTAAGCTGTCAATGTTGACTAAAGAAGATAATGAAATGTACGATGAGAGTTTATTCCTTCAACTGTGGTCTTTAAATTAGGTCACCACAGAACTTCCACTCTGTTATGTTGAAGTACTGAATACTAGGACTTGAGTGCAGCATTTAGATGCTGTGACTGCAGAGTACACATTAACTCCTGATTTAAAAAATATATTAAAGTGAGAATGTCTTGAGGTGCTGCGTGCCAATGTTAGCTGTTGCTAAATATTATGGAACGCCTCTTTTTTCCTCATTCTTCTATAATATTACATCTGGAGAGACTGTCGTGTTTTAGAAGGCACGTTTTTGAAGGAGATCTTAAATGCCTTTCATCCTTTGAGCTCCAGCAACCCAGTCTCAGAATGAAGATGCTGAAGCAGATGATGGTGGCTTTAGTCGGGAGTGGCAGCAACAAAGGGACAATAGGATAGGACCCATTGAATCAACGCCTGAATCACGTGCTGCTGTTCAGGCTCTACCCAGTAACTCTCAAACAAGTGAAGACCCCGAAGAACGTGAGTATGGAGTACTGTGTCTGAAAGACTCAGTAAATCTGAGGTCAGTTAGTCACCCTGACTGCACGGATGTAGTACGCTGTGAGCTGATAGTGAGCTGAAGAGCCACTCTTACTCATGATCAATATTGACATGCCTCATAGAAACAGATGGAGTTGCTTTTTGGTAGCTTTTGGGTTTGATGCAGGAGTGAGTAATATTGGCCAAATTGATCTTCAGTTTGATACACAGACCCAAAGCTTTAATAGCACAAGCTACTTTCAGACCATTGTACAGTCAGCTGCATTAGCTTGTCTTCACACACCATTCTGCTGTGTATCACCTCTTTTGGATTTTATGCCCTGTAAAAATGCAGTCATCAATGTTTTCTGCCTCAAGATTAAACTAGTGTAATCTACTCTGTAGAAAGCAACATTTAAAACCTACCTAGAGACTGAAATGAATGCGGAGTGTCATGGGCTTGCTTATTCTTCTCCAGAATCTTGCTGAGGTGCAGTATCTTTGGAGAACACATGACATCAATACTCAGATACCTGTTAATGGGCTTGTGATTTCCAGTTGGAGTTTAAGCTGCTGTTAGATTTGCAAAGCTCTAAATAAATTAGTGTCTGCCTGTCTAATAAACTGCTCTCCCCATGTGATGTTGCCATATTTAGCAGGTGCAACTGCTTCCTCTGATTCTCAGGTGTTCTTCTGATTTAAAAATACAGAGACTTCTACTTTAAGAACAATTTTAGAATTTACTTTGTCCCAAAAAATTGCAAATTCAGTGTGTTGTAAATCTGTTTTCATTTCTAGAGCAGACACAAAAATTTTAGGAGTTGGGCTGTTTTAGTTAGTTAACTGGTCAGCTAAAACTCTTATCTGGCCACAATAGTAATTTTCTCCTTCCTGTGTTCCCACGGCCAGTAGTAATGATGGATTTGTCCAGTCAAACGTCCCAGCCAGCATTAGCTTACCAGAAGTTTGGAGCAGCTTATTAGAAACATGCAGAATTCACTTGTGTGGAAGGAGTTAACTGCAGTTGGCTTTGCTTATTGTTCTGTCACACTAAAAGCAAGCATGCAAGTTTTATTTCAGCAGCTAAAGGGTGTTTTACTGCTCAAGAAGTTTTCATGACTCTGCTGCTCTAGACCATACATTGGAGGTCTGCTGAAGGAGAGTAGAGTTGCCTTTTTTCTTTTTCCTGTTCTCCTTTTTTTTTTTCCTCTTTCTTTTTTCCTTTTTTTGCCCCAGTGACCAGCCAGGCATACACCTCTGTTTTGATGCACTGAGTTCCTTCAGGGACTCTTTAAGTGAGTTTTGGTCTAGACTGTCAGCAGGTGACAAAGTAAACAACGGGCCAAATGAAAACAGCTGGTGACCTGATGATGGCCTCTCTGACTTAATATCTTGGACTCGTGTCACTTGGAAGTGAACTAGCGTTCAGGAATTCTTCATTATTTTGTTTGCAGAAATAATTAAATTTTCCAAAACCTCGTATCTTGGACTAAATATGTTGGGGTTTTGCCTCTGTGATATGGCCTGTAATTACACAGAAGTATTTTTTAGAACTACTTGAGTAAGAATTCTGTAGGAATATTGGGAGGGCAGTGGAATATTTTGCTGGGTATAAGTTTCTGTCAAATAAAACAAGACACTTGTTTTCCCACTCCCTCAGCCAGCTTAAAGGAATTGTACTTCAATGTTCTGTTGAATATGACACAACAACCAAAAGAGAACGCCCCCCACCAAATATAATTACAGATATCTGAGTCTGTGTATATGTTGCAATTGTATGTACAGGACAGTAGGAGCATAGAAAAATTGTAATTATAAGATGAATTAGTTGAGTGGTGTAATGTTCCTAAACCATCTTGTTTCACAAGATTTTTTCTTTATCACTTGATTCAGAAGTGGTATTACTTACGAAAATAAAATGTTCTTAGTAACAAGTCTTTTAGATACTTAACATAAATCTGTGTTATTCTCTGACAATTACTGATACAGACTGTTAGTAGACTATGTGATGCTTAATGCTGCCATATGTTCACTTTTGCAGGAGGAGTAAAGCTAGGCTTAGGAGACTTCATTTTCTACAGTGTCCTTGTTGGCAAAGCCTCTGCAACAGCAAGCGGGGACTGGAATACAACATTAGCGTGTTTCGTAGCCATATTAATTGTGAGTACAATGTAATATTATAATAGAGGTAGTTTCTGTTGTTCATCAGGAAGAAAGTCATAACTTTTTTTTTTTTTCCTTTGGAATTAATTTATTTGGTGGTCAGACTGAAAACCAATGCAGGCTTTAGCTGTGATCTTCATTGGCTGTACATCTGTCACTTGAGCCTTAAGTTTAGGAAGGCATGAATTATGTCTTGTGTTTCTGTGGGATTAATGTTTATATATATATATAATCTTTTGTTTGTCAGAGTTCCCTAATTTCTCCCTATGTTTTTTCTTCTTATTTTTTTCTTCCCCTCAGGGTCTGTGCCTTACACTTCTGCTTCTTGCCATCTTTAAGAAGGCCTTACCAGCTCTTCCAATCTCCATAACCTTTGGGCTAGTTTTTTACTTTGCTACAGACAACTTGGTGCAACCCTTTATGGACCAGCTAGCGTTCCATCAGTTTTATATCTAGCACACATGATGCTGGTATTCTACAGATAATTGTAGCAAATCTGAGAGGAGGAAAATGTTTTTCCCTCGGTTCTCAAGTGAGACTGAAGTGTAATACTCAAGATTCCAAGCCTGAATCATTACAACTTCCTCCGATAGTGTTTTGGTTTTTTTCCTGAGACAACTGCTGCACTGGGCACCATATGATTTTTCCTGTGTGAAAGTGGCTTCTTCCTGATGGCCAGTCTAAACTGGTTGCTGTTATGTCAGAGGTAATCTGATATACATATCTCTGGTAAGGACCACCTGTGTGAAAATTCCTAACGCTTCCACCAGCAATGTGATCTCTTGCCACAGGCTGATTCTTTTCACAGCATTAAGGGTGTTCAGCACTTCCTTGATGTTAACAGAGGAAGCTGACAAATCATGTGGAACTAGTTCCTGTCACCACTTGGAGGGAGAGAGCCCAATTCAGACTTCTTCAGCAGTGATTTTTTTTGACAGTGGAGTCCTGGCTCTGCTTTGTGTAACGAGAAAGGACTTTGTAGCAATTTGACAAAGGGAGAAAGTACTGTCACTCTAAGAGTGCTCCACCACTTCATAGCCTCTGTGCCTGAGCGTGATTCATTTAGTAAAAAGCTTTTTTTTTTTTCCCCCCACACTGGAACTAGAGCTTCTTTTCAGTTTTAGTACTTTGTATCCTCAAGCATGGAGTGCACCTTCTGTACACCTGCTGCAGTTTATGTAGCTACTTAAACTTGGACTGAATTATTTGGCATTAGTGGATCATAAGGTCCTAATTTGGATCTCAGATTCTAAAAGGTTAATAAACTACATTAAAAAGCAATTTTAGGGCTTACTTTTTGTGCTCTTGTAAGTCATTTTGCTAGAGCACCATTTCAAACCTTGTATTTGAGAACAGTCACTAATAGCATGGACTGCATTGTTGGTATTTGTTCCTTCTATTAAAATTCTTACAAAATCAGTAGACATTTGCAGCACTCCTAGATGGAGTTTAGCTTACCAGATCTAGAGGCCACAGTGCTATTAGGAGCACTTATAATGCATCACTGAAATTTTTTCTCTTCAAAAATGTGGTTTACAGTTCTGTTGACCTGAAGGATTGGCCACTTGACCATCTAACACCTCAGGTTGGGCAGGAGATTTTTTTTCATGCGGTATCTTTATTGGTGAGTATACTTAAGTTAGATGAGACATTACTTCATGTTACCAAGGAGCAAAATTTGTGACCCTCTTCACTTTCATTACCTCTTCTGTGAGGAACTGAAGACTGGAGAATTGAAAGACAACTCAAATTCACTGAAAAGAAGATACAAGATTTTGAACTCCTTACAAGAAGTTGATTCAAACCTTAAAACTGCTAAACTCTTCCTTCTTCATTTGAAAGAGCTCATTTATGAATAATCGCTTGGAAATAAGACTTGTGCAAGATGAAGTTGGTTTTGCTATAGGCGGTTACTCTGTACAAGTCATTTATTTTCTGAAGGAAGCAGAGGGTGTGGATAACTGTTGATGGGCATTCCATTTTACTTGCATCTTGATACTGGAGTCCTTGCCGAGTAGAACAACTGTCAAAATCCTGACGCAAACTCCTTTTACCTTTTTTCTGGGGCTTTGTTTCAGTGCCTATAGATTCAGTTCAAAGGACTGAGACATCACAGATGCTCACCAACCATTGCCCAAATAAGGGGAGAAAGGCTGTGATGTATAAATCTGTTTTAAAACCAAGAAAGGCTTGATTGTCCTTGGACACATCTGTCTCTCTTCCAGTATGACTTGCTAACTGTAGTGTTAGCATTTATAATTTTCGTAAAATACATTGTCTTGTCTCCTCTAAATTACTTCTATTCATCTCATTTTTGTGCTGATCCACCGTGGATAGCATTAATAAACTAACCGTATCAAAACTGCTTACGCTGACTTTTCAAGTCAAGCTCGCTTGTGTTTTCTAAATCACTGCTCCGTATTTTGCTGCAGTGAAGCCTGACTTCAGACAGGTTGGTTGTTCTTTGAGGATTTGTTTGGGGTTTTTTTACAAGACTTTGAGTTGTTTTTATACTATTGTAACTTGTCCCTTTCCTGAGTATTATATCTAAGAAAATTCCCTTGTGTGTCTTATTGGGCATCATAAATTTTGTTTCATTGTATAGAACAGGTTTGCTAAGAGTTGGCATCACTAGCATCTGTTTTCATCTCTGAGACGACTCTCAGTTAAGACTTGTTACTTAAACACAGCAGTCATCTTTACTGTTTGGGTTTTGGCTTAAATATGCACCATGGGAGCATTAGCTCCATGAAGAGTTGCTTTGGAATCTATAGAAATGCACAAAAGCCTTTCCATGTACTTGAATGGGTGTTAGATGTACAACCTAAGGAAGAGCTCAGAATCTTTAAACACTAAATTGCCAGTCTTCCACTTTGCAGAGCTGCTTTTGCTATCCTGAAGTTTTAATTTTTGAGCTAGTGTGGAATTACAGTGGTGGAAACGATAAAATTTATATTCACAAAAACTGTTCAAGTTTATGTATTTGAATCTCAAAATAAATTCAGAAGGGCAATGTCACTTTCCAGCCCAGGCCAGTATATTTTAGTACACTGTTTATTAACAAGTCATACGTACACCTCCAAAAACCAGATGAAATTTTCTAGATTTACCCTCTTCTATCAAGTCGTGATAGCTTGTGTTCCAAATGAGGTCTTGCAACTGAAGATCATCTCAGTACTGGAGTCTCTGAAGTTCAGTTGAGGATAGTTTTTGTTCACACTTGGGCTGTTACTACATAAGTGTGAAGATTGTGTCACTTTTCTCTCTCCTTTATCTTAAAGCACCAATCTATTTTGAACCATTTCAGCTCAGTTAGCTTGGTATAACCAAAAGACATCTGATATGTGGTCTGCGTTTCTGAAAGAGTTTTTGTTACTGTTAAATTAGTATGTTAATGACAGCACCTTAAAGTGTAGCTCTGAGAGAACTGGTAGCTGCTGTGTGACTGTTTCAGTATTCATGCTTTGAGACTGGATATCTGACAGCTTTTTCTCCCCTTTCAGCTTACGTCAGTGATTAGTCTCCTCCTTTGGCTAAGTTTGAAATAAATATATAAGAAAACATAATAGGGAGTTACAGATTTGCCTAAAAATCAGCCACCTTCATGTCTCCTTTTTGTTGTTTTTTTTTTTTTCCTGTTGAGGGATTTAATCCAGAGCGAAAAAGAGAGATCCCTGGAAGCTGCTCTCATAGCAAAGGTGTATGATGCTGTCATATCTATGTGTGGCTATTATGGTGGCACTCAAATTCAAATGTCATCTGTGTGAGGTGAGTCTTGAAGATATGCACATGATACTGCAACACATTCAGAACAGTTTTAGCTGGGCAGACGATGACTTATTTGAGCCAAATAATCAAGGGCTGTGATCCACTAAACAATGGCTGATCCCCTCAGTGTACAAAGCAGACCCTGACTATTTCAGGCATAGGAGACTGGTGCTTCTTGGATATATAGGCATATATCTGTACCTGTAGAGGTGTAGAGATGTACTCTGGGACTGTAGATGACAACTGTTCTGCCACTAGTGCAGTCAAGAATTAAATGTGCAGAAGTACATTTTGAGTGGATGGTACTGTATGACGAAGCTTCTCAAAACGCTTCATTTAAAAAAAAAAAAAAAAGACAACAAACTTTTGGCAATGATGCTGTTGAAATGCATTTGATAGACTGTGGAATGTGTCTGCACTGTGATTGCATCTCAGTGGTAACGTGGTTGTTGGGGAACGCTAACACATGAACTAGATTGGAATTATTTTACACTCAAAGCATTTGTTTTCTTTTTTACAAACACTGGTTTGTACATAATCTGAATTGAATGTGAATGTTTTTTAAACACCTTTCCGGTTCTTGATAAGATACATTTTTGATAGATTATTGCAAATTTTCCTGTATTTGTCTAATTATTAAAATAAAAGTTGCATGGATCCTGACCTATCTTGCCTTTACTATAGAATTTTAAAGTCATCACTTAAAGCTGTTGGAGGCCTTAAACACTGTCACTATTTTTATTCAACATTTAAGGAGTAAGTTTCCTGTCTTAAGACACTAAAGTAGCTGCTTTATTTCTGAGCTTCAGACTGATTTCTGTAGAAGTAGTTTTTTCTAAAAGCTGCTTTTTGTGTTCATTTAAAGAGTTGGTCAAAGCCTGTTGCAAAAGCACCCAAAAGGTATTAAAAGGCATGAAAAAATGGTATGAGTTTATACCGAAACACCAGCTGGCACAACGAAGATCAGTGTTACCCAGGAAAAACACATGGAATGCTCAGAAAGAAAAAACACTTCATGAACAGTAGCGTGTATTGTTATTTGAGTGATTTCATACCAATACAATTGGGGAAGTGCTTTTCTCTAGCAGCATCTTATTGTTGTTTTGGAGAAGTATTCACTGCAAAGTTCAGTTTTGTCAGAGTTGACAAACTCAAAACAAAGTTACTATTGAAGATGTTTCTTTGTGGGATTGCCTTGTCTCTGCATGGAAGGCCTATATGGAAGACCTGAAGAAAGGTCTGTCCTGACAAGCAGGAAGTCAAGCACAGATTGGGAAAGGCTCGGGCTCCTCCTGAGCAAGGAGCTCCCAACTGAACCCAAACAGGAAGTGTAGAAGAGGTGTAAGCACAAACAGATGACCTGAAAGGAGCATGGAGTCGCTTTCTGCTCTTGCAGGGATAGGGTTAGGAAAGCCAAGACTCCTCTGGAGTTGAATCTGGCAAGGGATGTGAACAGTAAGAAGAAAGGATTCTACAGTGATGTAATAGCAAAAGGAAGACTAGGGAAAAAAGCTGCCCCCACCTGCTGAATGGGGCAGGGGAACTTGTGACAAATGAGGTGGAGAAGGAAGGCTGTGGTACTTATTGCCCTCCTTGCCTCAGTCTTTGTGGGCCAGACTGGCCTTGAGGGATCCCATACCCCTGAAACCAGAAGGGAAGTGTGGAAGAACATAGACTTAACCTTGGTGGAATGGGCCAGGTCAGGGAGCACATAAACAAACGGAATGTACTTAAGTCTATGAGGCCTGACAGGTTGTACCCATGAGTGCAGAGGGAGCTGGCTGATGTCATTGTGAGGCTACTCTCAATTGTCTTTAACTGGTCATGACAGTTGGGAGAGGTTCCTGAAGACTGGAAGAGAGCAAATTTCACTCCTGTCTTCAAGAAAAGCAGGAAAGAAGAACTGGAGAGCTGTAGGCCTGTCAGCCTCACCTCAGTTTGTGGGAGGCTGACACAGAAAATCATCCTGGAAAGCACTTCCAAATACACAAAGCACAAGAGGGCGATTGGGAGCAGTTAGCATGGATTTATGAAGGGTAAATCATGCTTGACCAACCTTATTGCCTTTGACAATGAGGTGACTAGCTTGCTGGATGAGGGGAGAGCAGTTGATGTGTTTACTTTGACTTTTGTAAAGCTTTTCACACCATCTCCTCTAACATCATCATAGAGATAGTGAGATGGACTGAAAAGTGGTGCAACACTCGGGCCCAGAGGGTTGTGATCAGCAGTACAAAGTCCAATCAGAGGCAAGTCATTAGTCGTGTACCACAGGGCTCAATACTGGGGTCAATACTGTTCAACTTTTTCATTAATGATCTGGATGGTGGAATGGAGTGCACCCTCACCAACTTTGGAGACAGTACAAAAATGGAAGGAGTGGCTGATGGACCAGATGACTATGCAATCATTTAAAGGAACCTCAACAGGCTGGAGAAAGCCCTGCATCTGGGGAGAAGTAACCCCAGGCACCAGTATGTGCTGGGGTCTGACCAGCTGTAAAGCAGTTCTGCAGAGAAAGCCCTAGGGTGGACAGCAAGCTGACTGAGCCAGTGGTGCACCCTTACACCAAAGAAGGTCAGCAACATCCTGGATCAGGAGGAGTGTTGCCAGCAGGTCGAGGGAGGTGATCTTTCCTCTCTGCTCAGCACTGGTTAGGCCACATCTGGAGTGCTGTCTCCAATTCTGGTCTCTCCAGTACACGGAAGATGGAACTTCCTGAAGGGCCAGTGCAGGGCCACAAAACTGTGGCGGAATATGTGAATTATTTCTGACCTAGTTCTGAAGTGTGATGGTTAAATGTTTTAAGAATAGAAATATTTTTTGGAACTAGGAGCTAAAACCTTCTCAAAAAGTGAGACTTGGGACCTAATTTGGCTTCCATCTTAGTAGTATTTTATCATACTGAACATGGAGATTTGATTCTAGTATCCTAATTTGATTACCTGTTTGTTTTCTTCCTTCATTCTATTTTTAATGTAGTCTTTTAGGGGTAAATAAGTTTATTCTATCGACAGCGGCAGCTCTCATGGCAAATTGGGCTTGGTCTGTAGCAGTCACTGCTAGGTGTTTTAACATTACCAAGAAATCTCGAGGTATGTTTAAGGCCAAATTCTGGTCTGTAAATGATCTGGATCTGAATTTATGAAGTCTAGAGAGGGAAGAACCAGCCTTCATTCACAGGAGCTAATGGAACTGGAGTTTGGATAAGGAAACGGTCAATGAATTTGATGCCCTGAATTTGGTTCTCTTCTCTTTAAAGCCTGATTTGCTGCAGGAAGGCGATTTCAGCTCGGCATCAAGGGGCACTGATAGATCGTACCAATGTAATTGGATTAGATTTGCATTTTCTTTGTTTTGAAATAGGCTCTTAATCTCAAGTGACTGGAGTAATGGAGAGACTTCTGTGTTCATATTAATTTTCTGATTTCAGTAGTTTCAGATAAGAGTTCCCCACTTTGATCTGGGTAGTGCTGCTGTCAGAATTACGCGTTGTACTTCTCACTGGTTTTGTTGTACAAGTCAGCATGAACATGGAGAACGCCTCGGAGCACAGCTGGATGTTCATCGAATGTATTCACTGCAGATTTGATTGGATCAATGGTTTATTTAGCCACCCTCAACAATAAAATACCAACCAGGGATACAACAGCATACTCCAATGAAGGATGCCCTGCTACCATTTAGTTATTGGCAGGTTAACGCCCCGGGCACAAACTTTAACTGGTGCTGTTTGGTAATGAACTGTGTGACAAATTCTGCTTCCAGTTAGTACCTGTGAGGAAGGAATTAATTCAGGCTGTGGGTGTTGAGGGGGGGGATTTGTAAGAAGATCAAAAATGGCTGGTGTCTGGCAGCAGAGGGAAGCTGGAGGGCTGGTTAGTCCCTGGGGTGCTCTGTTTCAGCGGGGGGGGTGATTACTGCTGGGGCAAGAAATGAAGGCTGCCTTGGAGCAGGAGTGGGAGAGCAGTGCCTGTGCTGGTGTCTGCAGCCGGCTCCCAGCAGTAGTCACTGCTAAAGCTGTAATCACAGCCACATGGCAGCACTGTGCCTTTTTTACTGCTTTCTATTCTTAGTGCTCGTAACGAGGGATTAAAGAGCACGATAAAAATACATGCTTAAAAAAACTAGACTGTTATAAAATATGATTTCCTTTTGAAGGACTGTGTTTAGCACATGATGAACCCTGTAGGGGAGGCATGTATGCATTTCCAGGCACCGCTGAGGTTTCAAAACTATTTTAAGAATAGCAGAACCTGGCTGTTGTCATAGTAGCAATAAACCTTTTAATCCCACTTCCTGTGGAGATGAAGCTGTTGTCTACTTAATCTGCTTAAAGATCATCAAGGCTGTTTATGTGACAGGGAACTAAGGGTACAGCACTGAGAAGATGCTACTTGTTGTCTCCAGAAAGTTTAGTGCTTTTTGTCTTGTTTGGATGGTGTTTAATTTGCTGAAAGACCAATCTCATGACAAGCTAGTAGGAGGACAGTCACCTGGGAAGCTAGTCTTCCTTTCTACTACAATTCATCATTGTGGTTAAATGAAACTGGTTTAGGTAGTTCTGGGCAAGAGCTTGCCACTGTCATGGGTCTCTCATAGTTTAAAAGCATCCTTTTTTGAGGTAGCCCTTTCATCCTTAGTGCTTCTGTTCCTTAGAGTCTCTGAAGCTTCCCAAACAGCATTGGGCCATATTTATACATCGCTGTAAACACTGTAGTCACAGAATGATTTTAGTTGGAAGGGACCTCAAAGATCATCTAGTTCCAACCCCCCTGCCATGGGCAGGGACACCTCCCACTAGACCATGTTGCTCAAAGCCCCATCCAACCTGGCCTTGGACACTTCCAGGGATGGAGCATCCATAGCATCCTTGGGCAACCTGTTCCAGTGTCTCACCACCCTCAGAGTGTGAAACTTCTTCCTGATTTCCAATCTAAATCTCCTCTCTTCCAGTTTGAACCCATTACCCCTCATCCTATCATTACAAACCCTTGAAAAAAGTCCCTCCCCAGCTCTCTTGTAGGCCCCCTTCAGATACTTGAAGGCTACAATAAGGTCTCCCTGGAGCCTTCTCTTCTCCAGGCTGAACAAACCCAACTCTCTCAGCCTGTCCTCACAGGAGAGGTGTTCCAGCCCTCTGATCATCTTTGTGGCCCTATTCTGGACCTGCTCCAACAGATCCATGTCGTTCTTGTGTTGGGGGTTCCAGAGCTGGACACAGTATTCCAGGAGGGGTCTTACAAGAGCAGAGTAGAGGGTAAGAATCACCTTTTTAGTGCCTTAAAAATTAACGCAATTAAAAATCCCTTGAAGTGTTTGGATAATGCAGGGTGACTTATCCTTATATGTCCAATAGGTAGTCAAGAGAAATCCACAGAAAACTGACAGATTCTTCAGCTGCTTTTTGGAGATCGGTTTAGCTAGGTAGGGAGAATTTTTAAAGTCATGTCAAAATAATCATTATTTGTATCCTGAACTGGATTTGGCATCCTGAACTGAGAACAACGTGAACATTTGTTCACGTGTGCCTAGAAGTAAAAGAGGCCTTCCTTCTCACCACATCAAATTTTGCAGTGATTATTTCATCTGTGCCATTGCCACTTTATTTGGTGTAGTGTGGCTACAGTACTGGATTACAGAACTTTACATCCTGCAAACGAGCAACATGCATCTCTTGTTTGAATCAACATCTTGATATGTACTGAAAATTAGCAACAGTTTGGGGATTTTTACTTGTTTTCCTGAAGTCTGCATGCTTTGGCTAGATGGTCACTCAGTCTTTTGGACAAATCATGCAACAGAGTAAACAAAAGAATGTTTCCAAGTTCTTTATTTGCAGATGAAAAAAAATAAAATTGTTTGCCCCTCTATAAGGTTGATCATGGGTAATTGGTTTTTTTGCTCCTTCCCCTCCTTTCCAGCAGCCCTTAGTTCAACATGATGTGGAATGATGTGTTAGACAAAGCTTTGACTATTATTCCTATCCCTTTGCAGATGAGTTCCTGGTATTAGAGGGAAGACGGCTAGTTCCTGCAAAAAGTCTGCAACACTCTCTGGACTGAAACACTATAGCAGTTCTAGCAGTTTTGAATAGCTAACTATTCCTTTGGTGACTTTTATTTTATGCCTGCTGCTACCACTAAACTTTTCCAACAGATCTAATGAGACCTCGGGGTGCCTTGCTCACTGAGTTACCTGCACCATTGTTTGACTTCTGTGCATTTGATCTGTCCTAACAGACTGTGGAGATGCTGGCCGGCCTCTACCTGCACTGAGGGATGGGGAAGGTGGTTTCTTCCTCTTTCCCCTTCCTTCTCGCAGTTTTGGCTTCAGGCACTGTGAGGAGGGAGCACTGAACACCCCCCAGATGGGGCACAGGCCAAGAAACCTGGTGTTGGGGTGAAATCCCCTCAGCCTGTCGCATGTTGTCCCCAGGAGGTGTCCTGTATAGTGCCCTGACCAGAAGACTGGTTAGGTGAGATGAAGGATGTCTTCTCAGCAGAACTCTTCTTGTTTCTGTTTGTAGGGGCTTTAGAAAATTTCCAATTTGATACTCTGAACAAAACAAATTTCTTATTTTAAACCAGCTTATGTTTCAAAACATTATTTAAAAATAGTAATTCTGATTTTTCACTGTTCTTTTCAGCGTGAAGAATTCAACACTTTGTCCTACGTTGGAATTTTTTTCCACCACAAATACTACGTAATTTTATGGCATGAGGGAACGGTTTCTTCCTCTTCATGGATGGTAAAAATGCTAGTGGAGTATTTTTTTTTCAATTTAGATAAACAACTTGTCGCTGCTTGGCATTTATGCTACCCAGTTGATTTCTTAAGGAAAAATCAATCATGTTTGGGGATAACTCTGTTAAAGGTATCAATTTTTCTTTACTGAGCTGTATTATGCTAAATCAATTCTTAAGTGTTTTGATCTGGCTGGCGAGTAGATGCAGACAGAATAGAAAAAGGTACCTCGGTATTCATTAGTACCTCTGTAGACACATTATGAGACATATTAGTCTAACTTGTGTCAAGGATTTTGATCATAATTTAAGGTGGGTTTCCTTTTGGTTCAGTATTTTAGATCAAAACCTGTAAATCATGTAGTTTGATGTCCAACACAACTCCAGTTCTGCCAAATTTCATGAGATATTATTAATCCTTATAATGGTAGCTAAAATTACATCATATGTTTTAAAAAGAAAGCACATTTTATCGATAGTCTCTAAGCTCTGCAGGATGAGATCATCATTATGTCAACCTCTTACAGAGTGCTGAGTGTTTTGACGCATGTAGCAATGGTGTTTTTATTTTGTTGGAAACAAACTGAACAGCTGGGTACAAATGTCTCCCACTCTGTTACAGGAATGGTCAGTGCCTCCAGGTGCTGCTTGGTCTTTAGTAGCTTTTTTTCAAATGGTTTTACTATAATTATAGAGGTGAGAGCTCTTTATGCTTAATCTTGTAGTGAGTTTGTTTGTGTAATACATTTACCCAAGTGGACTTCCTAGATGGTGAAACACAGAGCTTGCACTGGCTGCTAGACGTGCTGCTGGGGATCAACCAGGGATAAGGGAAAAGGCTGCAAAAGAAGACAGGGTGGAGAGCTCCAACACTATCACCAGAGTTAGTGACACACTGTATGTATTTAAAAAAAATAATCAATTATTAAAATAGTGAATATTGCTGGGGGTGATAAACCAGTTACTATGGGACAGCAAAGTGCCATCTCCCACTACAGTTCTGTGAACACTGCATTGGAAATTCATGTCTGTAAAACTAGAAACGGGTACAGCCATGTGAGCGTGTGCCTGAGAAGATGAGGTATGTGGTTTGTAGCTTTACTCCTTATTCCACAACGTTTATACCGAGTGGTTTGCTTTGTCAGCCCAAGTAGTTACTTAAAAGCCATTCTCGTTGGGGTTTGCAGTTTCTTCTTCCCATTTAAAAATCTAGGCTAGCAAATTGTCCCACTTGTGTTACTGAGAAAACCCCAGGAGAGTGAGGCCACTGACTGATTTATTCTACCAGCATTCTCAGGACCCTTTGAAATAAGCTGGAAGCTGGAATGTCTGTGGTCTGCTTTCAGATACTTAAAGGGTAAGATTTTTGTGTCTCCTTCTCAGACTCTCAGAGGTTTGCACATGATAGGAAACCTGCATTTCTGGTTTGTGTGTGCTTCTGGTGAGAGGAATGGTTGGTTCTCTTTGGCTCGGAGGCCTGTGAAGAAGGCACAAGTATGTATCAAATGAACCATCCTCAGCTTGGCAGCCTCACACTGTTGTTGGCTTCTAGTGCTAAAACCGACATAGTTGAGTGTGATATTGCAGTCACGTGTGGTAGCTCCCAGCCATGATAGGAAAGCACCAGAAGTTTCACTTCCACCTGCGCCACTTTCTACAATTTTCCTGCCACCCACAAAAGCAGGAGTGGGTGTTCCCAGTGGTTGCTTCCCTGTTTTGTTCTTAGTTCTGCCTTTCCTGCTTTCACATATCTCAAATCCATGTGTGCGAGGGAAAGGTGGAGTAGAGGAAGAACATGCAGGAGAGGGCTGATAGATTTAGCAATGGCTTCTCCCAGTGTAGTGTGTGTGAGAGGTTTAACACCAGGTTTTCCTGATTGAATATGGCTCTATGAAATGACCAGGCAGACACTGGTTGGCTGGGTGCAGAGAAATCACTAGTGTTTTCAAAACGACAGTTGCACAATCAGGCCCTTAATAATTACAGAAGCATTCTTCTAGCTAGAATGTGCAGAGGACCTGGACTGCAAAACAGTCCTACAAATAACTTGCCCTGCCGTTTTCAGTCCTTCTACCTAAATCTGGTTCCTGGTGTCTGCATGTTTTGAAATCAGCATCTTCTCTGGACAGTTCTCTTCTAAGTTTCAAACTGGTTTTTGGCCCCTTTATAGCAAGAGTAGATGCAGCACTTGAGGCTATGATCTAGTGGCTAGAGACATGTTAGGATGAAGGTTGGACTTGATCATCCTGATGGTCCTTTCCAACCATAATGATTCTATAAGATGTCCAGAACAAAACATTACATTTCATGCCCAGCAGGCTGGCAGGAGGGAGAAGCTGAAGGTGCTTCATCTCCCCATGGTGGAATGCCTCTGTGTAATACAGCCTAGCAGAGCTTTATTATTTTGTTCTGTGACAGATTTCTGCCTAACATGCTATTTCCCCACCACTCCTAACACCGTTGTTTGCTGTGTGTCCTGAATTCTTGTGGTTTGAATTGTTTTTCTCAGGTATGCTGTTCTGCATTTTTCCCAGATGAATTCACCCTTGTTGATGTTTGCCTCTGCCTCCAGTTCTTCTGCAACAGTAGAGTCCAGCATTGATTGCAGGTAACAAACTACAGTTCACGTTAGTCTCTTTGCTTTGTTTCTCTAGCTATAGTGATTTTTTGTATCATTCTCCCACTGTAATTTTCATGAGTGTGTTTTTAATTCCTACTTCTTACTTCATCAAAGAACATTTTGAATCAAACCAAGCCTTGTAATGATTCCCATCTTTCTTTGTTAGAAACTCCTCTCATGCTACTCCTTGTTTTCATTTTATATTATTATTTCAGTAGTGTCTCTTACCCAGTTTCCGTTGCCAAGATTCTGTCTGTATCCAAGGCAACTTAAATAATTTTGAGAGCAAGATAGTGAGAGGTGATGTATCAATTATTAACATCCAAGTAGATGACCTCTGTGGCACTCCCTTTTTGCATCTTTGTAATTCTGCTTGATTTAAACCATTGGGGTGCAGTGTGTACAGTTGTGGAGCCAGGGAAGATTCCTCACTAATGAAGACCTGCTGTTTTGTAATGCGGCAACGTGTTCCAGCCTATTCCAGTGCCATGTGCGTCACGTGGGATCTGGGCTGACAGCCAGTGCAAACGTTCCTTCAAGGACTTCAGGACATATTCTAATTATGTTTAGATTCTCCCACTCTCTTTTCATCTGAAGGATGTCACTCTTCCTGCTCATTTCAAAGAGCGCTGCAAAGCGCTCCATCTGCCAGCATGAGAGGGGTCCAGTGGTGCACTTGTGTGAGAGGCAGTGGGATGGCTGGCTTTGTGAGTGACTCTTCAACCTCCAGCTGTGAGAAGTCTCAGGCCTTTGAACACTGTCAGAGCTTGGCCAGTGTCCAGCAGTGTTTTCATCCAGTGCTGGAGGAGATGTAAAATCCCCTGGAAGAAGGAGCTTCATTTCTCTGAGCCTAGCAGGGGAAAAGGGAGAATGAGTTGTATGAAACTCTCCAGAGCTAAAAAAGGCAATATTTTGTGGAGAAAAATGGAGGAAAATATATTTGTGGGAGCTATGCGTGTGAACACGTGTATTCTCTCACAACCTGTTACTGAATTACATGTCGTGGAACTACCCCTCTTACCTAGGGGTCTTTTTTAAGGGAACTGGAATTGCAGAACAGCATGCAAGAATAAAGGCCACTGCACAATACTGTGCGCTGGAACATCATCCTGCGAGGTGAATACCATGAGGACAGATCCATGTCTGCGTGTGATATATATGTATCAAATGAGACCGTGCATTTCTATGGGTCTGTAGATCAGGTTGAGGGCTTTTGAAAGGGCGCAGACTCAGCTTGGAGGAAGTGTTCCTAATGTGGGGAGGAGGGAGAAGGACACTCTCTTCTGCCCTTACTTTGCGTGTTATCCAAGGGCAAGCCTGTATTCTTGTCTCTGCCGTGGTCTATGCCCTCTGACCAGACAATCAGTGCTAAATTGCATGGGTTTTTTTCCTGGAGAGCCACATGCAATAACGCCTTCTTTCAGCCAAATTAATTTCTCACGGATGATATTGTTACATCAGATCCCTGGCTAATTAATGATTCTTATTGTCTAGACAAGTGCATTAATTAATAAGACATAGACATATAAGACACAAGACATAATAAGACATAAGAAAGCCTGGGTCAAACTTTAGAAAGTCGGCCAGACTCTCTCAATCTCTTGCGGCTGCTGGGATCATCCTGCTGCCTGGTGTGACCTGAGTAATCAGTGTACTGTCAGACTGGCATGTCGCAGTCCTGATTCTCACAGGTTCACAGTAGTGTTCAGCAGCAGCTCCAGACTCTGTTGTGGGTGGCATGTGTGTCCAGGAAGAAGTTTTTGTAACTTCTGCAGCCAGTGCTACTGACAGAGCTGAAGTGACCTCAGGAGGTGAATGGGACCAGGGTTTAAAGTCTGTAGCCTGCATGTCCCTAACAACATAAGCCACCTTCAAGTGGTGCATGGTCCAATAACTGTGGTTGCCGCTGACTGTGATAACTGTTGTGAACTCCTTCAAGAAAAGATGAGGTACAGGCTGTTGTGGACTTAGTTGCTGGATAGAGCTTCTCCTGAAAAACAAGGAAATTTACATCTTGTTCCTTCCATCTTGTCCAAACATAAGATTAGGAGAGAGGGAGAGAAACTGAGGCTAATTGTTTTCCTTGCCTATGCTTGGCTTATATTGCTGTAAACTTGCTTGCCTCAGTATATGTAAGATGAAAGTCAGGCGGTGCTCTTGGGACTGGGTGCACAAGGCTGGAGTAGGCGTCTGGCTTGAAGAGGTTTCTTTGTGCTTTAATGGGCACTGCAAGGGGTTCCCCAGAGAATTCTTCGGCTGCTTAGAGTCTCATTATTGCTCTGGCTTTTGCTGCACAGCACATATGTTACTGCGGGGTTGTCAGCCCTTCAGTAGATTTCTACAGCGCAATAAAAATAAGTAGATTAACCAGGCAAAGAAGATTAGAGACACTTTGGGGAAGGAAAGGGAAGGGAGGAGGATGAGCTGGAGTGAGTATAAAAAGAGACCACAAGACTGTGAGTGCCAGGCTCTCTGGTGCATGTTACACAGGGTGGCTTTCTTTGTCCCTTTCGGGTTTGGGTTAGGCAGGCTGAGTAGACCTGATCCTGACGCCATGTCCAAAGAGAAACTGGAGTCACTGGTCAAGAACATGGAGATCATGCTCTCTGAGGTAGAGCAGCTGAAGATCCACTGCACCAAACAGACGGAGGAGGTGAACCAGGTGGTACAGGAACTGCGCCGAGAGAACAGGGAGCTGACAGAGAAGTACGAGCACATCTGTCAGGACCTGAAGGAGGCCAAGGAGGCCATTGCCCAGCTGCAGGACACCAAATTTGCCTTTGAGGCAAAGGAGCGGCAAGCACAGAAGCTCAACCGGCAGCTGTGAAGCGGCAGGAAAGAGAAGCAAGAGATTTCTTAACCTGATGTAAGAGTAAACAGAAACCTTCAACCACTGCAACCGAAAATTCCTGGATTGATATTTAAAGCAACCCTTTCCCTTCCTCCTCAGACTAAACCTGTGTGCTGGAAAAAAAACCCCATCTCTTTGTGGAGGCAAGATCTCAGGCGCAGCTGGAATTCTGCCGCAGAAGGCTACTTTGGTAATGACTAAATACCTCATTCTGCTGGGAGGGAAATCGCATTCTGGTATCCCATGTCAGAGTTCTAAGCCATAGGAGTACAGCAATGGCTGCCAGGATCTGGGCACCTTCTCATGCCCCGTGGGGGTTGCACAAGGATAGAGCCTGGGAAAAGAACTGTCTCTGCCTTGAGCCACTGGAGAGAGCTGTGCTGCAAGAATCTGTCGAGATGGAGAGAAGGATCATTGTCTTGACAGCCCCCATTGCTCTGTTTTGTTGCTAACTTTTCTCTGTTGCGCAGCGAGGCTGCGATGCTGTCCTTAGCAAGGTGTCAGCTTCCCTGCTGCCTGACGCTGGGAGACATCAGCGAGAGCTTATGTCGTGCCTCATGCTTCCAATACTTGCTGTCAAGGGCATGTTGGTCCAGAGGATCTTTTAATGCTATTACAGTCGGTGTTGTCCTCTTCCAATTCCGAAGTGTAGTATAAGAACTGGAAAGGTTTCTGTCTCAATTTCCATTTCAATAGCGTTAAATCCGAATGACTCCGTGTTTAGTATGCTAGAGTTAAACTTCTGCTGAATATAACACTTTTAACCAAAGAGCTGTGTTTTGGCACTGGATTTACTTTTCTTAAGCAGAAGTAACGTGTATAAACGGACCGGGAATTAGGAGGGATAAATGTATGTGGGGCGTGGGGGTGAGAATTGCTTGTCAGAGGTTTTGCTTTCAACTTTTCTCTCTTCTCCTGTCTCTCCTAAACAGCATTTGGGGTAGTCAGTGCCAAGCCCAGCTGAGAGCAGGTGACTTTAGACTCCACAGTGAATAGCAGGAGATTTTGGGGGGGAGCGTGGGGAGAGTGCTGAGAGAAAAATCCTGAATGCTTAAACAGGCCTGCATGTTAAAATAGAGAATAGCTGGAATATTTCCAGGAGGATCTTTCTTCATGTTGGCTGTGATGTAGCCAGCTTCCTTCTTCCCTCCAAAGCTTTGCTGTATTGTTATCTCTGCCTGGCAAGCTCCCATTCCAGAGAGGGCTGATGTTTGGGATAAGCTGTTTCCATCGCTGAGGGGCTTGGGGTCTGTGTGGCATCAGGAGCCCAGGCACTTTGTGCAGGAGCAGAGGGGACTAACCATGCTGAGAGCAGGGGGTCAGCCCAGGGAGGCAAAGGGAAGCTTGGCTGCTTTGGTTTCCCCACAGAGATTCAGGCAGGGCAGAACAGTTCAGCAAGATCTGCTCTTAGGACTCAGTCCAGCACTGTTGGACATAGCTGTCGTTTGTAATTGATTATAAAAATACGGAGACCAGGCCTAGAATTAGCTAGTTATTGTTCCTTCTCTACCCTCCCCTCTGCCACATTGTCTAGGCCTGATCCAAAGCCTTTGGAAATTAAAATCTTCCAGTTAATTCGACTGAGCTCTGGGCCAGACCTTCTGAGCAGAGGGCTGCTGTTTGCGTGGCAAAGCCCTGGGACATCCCTGGGGAACAGCTTTTTCTGTGAATCACTGTAAGTGGGAGCTGTGACAACACGTTTTGTTAAATTTGCGTGATCTAGGCTTTGATTTTTGCCATTTTGGGTGGAGCAGCTTGGAATATCTGGAAAACATTTGGGAGATCAGAAACTGTTCTTTATGTTTTCAAACATAATCTGAATACAAATGACCAGCCTTGACCCATTGCTCTTTGCTCACCAAGTGACATCTTGGGAAGCATGAAAAATCAACGCTAATCACCGTATTTGTTTGTATAAGAACTAAAAATGTTTTCTCTTGGAATTAATTCTCTAGGTCAAATCTGCTTACCACCTGTGATTTCGTATACTTTTTATATATCATTAAAATGTAAAACCAACAATAAAAGGAAAACAAACAGCTGACAGAGCGTCTGTTCTGGATAAGACATTGCCTCATTTAATGCATGTATATGTTAATTTTTAAGCATGAGTGTGTGTGTATGCTTGCTAAATATAATTATTCCTGTTTAAATCCTGTGCAGCGAGGAATGGAATAATGGAGACCCTCCAGATCTCTCTGTGTTCCCAGGTTAATCTCTCTAAATGAGATTCTCTGTGTGGCTGCCAGGTTCACCCTACGCAATGTTTAAATCCGTGATACAGAAAAAGAAACTGAGATTGCAATGTCCGTATAATCAGTTTCTTAATAATTAGCAGGATTCAAAGTGTCTAATTTTAAGGAAAGTTGTGAGCTTGATTTCATGTAAATATCCTAAGATTTGGGGTGGGACCAATCCAATGCTGGAAAAAATTAATATAACAGCCCTTCCCTTCCAGTAGACTCAGTTGTGTCCTGGTTTTGCTTACACGGGTTAAGCTTGGGAGCAGTTGAGCTGGTTTAAAATCAATGTGTGTTTTATTACGTGTAGGTCCTCTGTTTTTTACATGCAAATCTTTGTGTATCCAAGTAGTCTTAGCCACGCATCCTGAGGTGCAGTGTATTGGAGCGCCTTTCACAACGAAGTTTGCATGGAATTAGTCACAGCACTTTGAAATAGTTTTTGCTTTTTGAACACTGACTTTATCAACGTGTGCTGCTTTTCTTCTTTAAATGGCCTAAGGATGAAGAGCTGAAACTTGTGGGTAGCATCGTCAGCTTGTTCAGAAATTTGACCTGAATAAAAGTCTTGCCTGATTTGGGTGAGAATCAAAATAAATATGAAGTGACAAGCTTACCATTTCCCTCATCTTGGAAGGGGATGGAGAGATATATCTAATTATTTGAATATGAAGAGCCAATTTATTTGAAGGCTGTCATGGAGAGCACAGCACAGGAATTGGCTTAGCTGTCAAGAAGGGTCTAAGAGAAGAGGACCCAGTCAGACCAAGTGCCTGTGAGTTGGTCTGTTCCTGGAGTGGGTTATAGCAAAATACAGATGATTGCATTGTTTTTCACTGTTCTGGGCTGCATTATGTGGAAATGTGCAAGAGGGGAGACTGGAGAAGAATGAAGGTGATATCTCTCTGACAGTCAGCAAGAATGTGCCTGGGTGAGGGGAAGGGAATTTAATGATCTGTGTGAGCTGATGGATGGGAATCCTGAGCTAGTAGCTCACAACAGACAAGAAACCATGTTGGTGAATCTAAAGTAGAAGCTAGAGGTATCTGGGGATTTGTAAGGAGTGTAAGTGAAGAGAAGCACAAATTTGTTGGGGAGTGCTCATGTACTGAACAAGCAAAAGTGGGCTGCTTCTATGCAGCCAGGAATCCATGAGGAAAACCTCCCAAAAGTGGACTAAAAGTCTCCAAAACTTCACAAAAACACGGCTCTAAGGCCCCTGCATGAAACAGGTGGAAGAGCCCTGTATGGTACCTATTTCGTTACCTATCGCTGCTCACAAAACCTACTTTAGGAAAGATTTCCAGGTTTTAGAAATACAGCGTCTCCACTGTCAGCAGATGGAGTTTGATCCTCTAGACTAAAAATAATACAGAAATTTGAATACAGTGTTGAAGGTGATTATTTCAGAAGTCTGTTTGGTTTGGGTCTATATATGCCTGTATATATATATATCTGTAGTGATAGTTTTGCAGTCCTCAGAGCCCTGGCTTAAGGCGTCTTGAGTGATGTACCAATAACCCTATCAATACTAGAGTCTGTTTTCCATATATCTTATTCCAGTTTGCTCTCTTGCATTGCTGACTTCAGTGGCTGCAGGCTGGCAAACCACAATAAAATTGTCTCTGCTAGTAGCAGGATCTGTACAAAAGTTGTACAGGGTCAACTCCTCTGTAAAAGTCCTCAGCACTTGAATGAGTTCATGGGAGGCCAGGTCTCTAGAGCAGATATAGACCAGTGCAAGAGATACTGCAAGAGGATAACAGGCTTTGATGTCATTAAGTTGTACAGCAGAGCTCATTGATGTGTCATATGCGTTCTGTCTTTCCTCTGAGGACTTGCAATGTCTCCTGGAGCTGAAACTGAGCTTCTTTTCCTGAAGGATTGGCATTCTATATACTGAGAGGCTGTGATTCAGAAGGCTAGATGACGTGCCTATCCTGCGATAGTGATTGAGAGTCTGAGAAGAATGGAGTTACAGGTGCGCTATTCAAGTCGGAAAAAAGCTTGGTTCATATTGAATAAGATTTTACTTTTCTGCCTTTTCTTAAAAAGAGAAAATCTGATATGTCAAAAGAGTGAACCGAAGCCTCCTGTTTTCAGACCCTTGTGCAGCTGATGGAAGGAGTGCTATACTTTAGCATCCATCCTGGTTTCACTGCGATGGAATCCCAGGCCAGCCGTGGTCTGCAGACCATTGGCAGTTTGGAGTCAGCCAGGGCAGCTGCCCCAAGCTGGCTACAGGTGATCCCACACCAGAAACCTCACCCTCAGTATATAGGGAGAAGTTTGCTGAAGATGGGGGCTCCTTCTCCTCCTGCTCTTGCTCCTCCTCTTTCTTCTCCTCCTGCTTCTCCCCATCCCTGGAGGGGCTCTCTTATCATTCTGCTCCTGAGGGCTGCTTTCCTGTTTATTGTGACTGCAGTACATTTGCTGAGTATAACTTTGTATACTTCATATTGCCATTAGTATTAATGTTAGTTTTGCTGTTTCATTAAATCTGTTTTCACTCCAGCCGTCTCCTTTTCCTGATTCCCTTTCTCAGCTGGGGAGGGGTCATCAGGTGATAGAACAACTGCTATAGTTTAGACCTGGATACAGGCTAAATGTAGACAGTGTCCCCAGTAGCAGTTGACTTGGTTTGACATCCCAGAGGCCCTTATTTCTTTACCTTGTCATTCAGCCATCAGCACAGTTACCTGGGAAGTCAGATTATTGTTCGGTGTTTTCCTGTGCTCAGAAGGTGTGGGCATATCCATGAATGAAATGCCTCAAGTAGGAGGCTAAAGTGTGTGAATGGCTGTCTATTTCCCATGATAACACTACTGAGCTTATCTAAGAAACTGGGTATTAATCTGAAAGCAAAGCAAGGCAAACATCCCATGCTTAATGTGTGAGCCAACCATAACCATAACATCACAGATCTTCGCTTTTTGGCTAAATGAGTAAGGGAGTGATCAATAACAGTCCAGTTTGTAATATTTCTCTATACTATAGTTTCCTGATCACGGTGGTCTCCTGGGAGGTTCAGATCTCCTAACCAAACTTCCTTGGGTGAATGCTCAAGACACCGAGACCAGCTTCTCTCCTGGAGGCTTTGTGAGTCTTGTCTGAATTTCTTGAATGCTGCTCAGAGAAAGGTAGAAGAGTTAGGAATGAAGTTCCCCCCTGGGAAAAAAGGAGGGGTTAGGAGAAGGTGGTTTTGGTTTTTTTCTTATTTCCCACTAATTAATTTCTCTGCAGTCAAGTCTGTTTTGCCCATGACAGTAATCAGTGAGTGATCTTCTTGTCTTTATTGTGACTGATGAGCTTTTCCATTGTATTTTCATCCCCTGTCCTGTTGAGGACACGGAGTGATAGAGCAGCTTGGTGGGCACCTGGCAACTAGCCACTACAATACTTTGTTAACAGCCATAACTGGTTAAACTGGAGCTGTGTTCAGTAAAGTGTGCAAATCTTTAGACAGTCTTTGAAAACAGCCTCTGGCAGTGGAGAATCCTGGTGGTTTGTTTCCATGAAAGGTAATTCTGGAGTATAACAAAAGAGAAAGCAGAAGTCTTACTACTCACCTTTGGCCATGTAACTGTTGAAATCCCAGTGTCACGGCTCCTGGAGAGGTGGCTTCTTGCCAAAAGCACTTCACTGAAGGGATTAGAAGGGGTATCTTGTACAGCAGTTTCCACTTGTTATGATTCACCTCAGCTGTTTCTTCACCCAGATGCCATTGCCTCCAGGCTAGCCACTGGATACAGCAAGTGGCAAGAGGCAAATACCTGTGGTCCTGACTGTATCCACTCCATAGTGAACTGTTTGTGTCTTATGAAGAGACAAGAATGGTCTTGAATCAGTGGATTATCATACCTTTGCTAACGGTGGACATTGAAAACAATTTCAACACAGGGATCATGTCCTTTCTCCCAGAGAAAGGGTACACACAGAATTCTGTGGGACTACAGGACAAAAGTTTGCTTCATATTTGCAATATCTTTCCCTGGTCTTGAGTTCAAATCCCACACTAATAGCTTCGCATCTTGTCGTGTCTCTGCTGGAACAAGGAAGTGTGCACAGATTTTTCTTTCCTTTTGTTAATAAAAGATGTTTCATCCATGTTTCATGTGGCTTAGTTGTGGTAAAAATCTGGCCACTTAGTATTTTATTTCAACATCTCAGGAGGTTATGTATTAAGTCTTTATGGAGTTAAAAATTAATCCAGATGTGTTTACACAGTATCTGCTTTAATGTAGTAGGGACAGCTGTTTTTCGGATGTATCCTGGCTAGATTCCAACATGAGCAGTCACATTTTCCCTGTCTCTGAGCTCCCTTGTAGTTTTAACCATCAACAAGAACCACAGGAACAGGAACATTATGGCTTGGTATTTCCAAAAAAACATTCATTGAGGCTCCTGCTGCTGTGAGAAGAAGTTTTAAGAATCAGGTATTTATAAATACATATGCAGTTGTGGGTTTTTTGCCTACTAGATTTTGAACCTCTGGGATTGGATTTTGAGCCTTTTCTTGCCAGTCATACAAGGTAAAAGCTTTAAATTGATCTGAAAGTGTGGTTCATTTATACAAGGCCAACAGTTCGGGTTCTAGGTTGATCGAATATCACAAAGCTTAGGTCATAAGCTAAGTTAGGTCATAACTGTGATGGATGGCAGTGGCTAATGCCTAGTTGAGAGTACAGGTGGGTAAAGAAAAAGCATGTGCTGATGTAACTTCTTTCGAATGGAAAAGGAGAGCCCGCAGCTTGGCCCAAGGTCTGAATTTATTTTCTTAAAGGAAAATTTGAGTCTAAAGGGGCAGGGCAATTATTTCTATATTCTTAGTTAGGCATTAACAATGTCCAATTGTTGTCTCTCCTGACAAGGAGAACATAGGTAGCAATGTGTCAGTACCACCATTAGACATTCTTCTGAGGTTTGTTGAACCTTTTGGGGTTCCCCAGCTTCTCAGTGGAGGTGTTGCCATTTTGTGTTGGTTTTCCTGTTAGGGTTTATCCTTGTTTATTGCAGCAGAGTTGACTTGGACGAGAAAGTACAGGATTGCTTTTGCAGGTGGAAAAGATATGACTTTGATTTGAACTCTGTCCCCCTTGGGATGTGTAATGGTAGGATCTGAGTACTGTGTACCTTTCGTGGCTAGCTGCCAGACAGGGATTGACCAGCAGGGATGAAAAGAGCTGTAGAGCTAGAATAAAATTGCTTCTGTGTCTGCTACTGCATTTATGATGCTGATAGAAACTTTCTTTTCCATTTGAAAAAAAAACCAACAACAACAACTTTCTTTTCCATGTGTCTAGCCTTGTCAACAGTTGCCAAGTATATTGTTTTTTTATCTAAAGCAGTTTTTATTATCTAAAGCAGTAGTGTGGCCAAGAAGAGAGTAGTGGTACCACTTCTGGAGATTTCCTTGCACATCTTGATGTCTTGCTTGGAAGATCCAGCACATGGAGTTACTTGAAGGTAGAAGCTTCATCTTTCCTTTTGAAAGCAAGGTTCTGTTTCTTACAGATTCAAATGAGCTACTAATGAAAAAGGAGTCTAAAACTGGAAAGCAAACAGAAAGACCAAACTAAAATTAAGACTTTAAAGCTATTCTCATAATCTTGGAGACCTCGATCATAGTATTAAATAGGGTTGAAATGCTGGTAGCTGTTGTAATTGCTGGACCAGAATCTGTTATTATGGATTAGTCTCTGTACTTCAATATTTATTTGTTTTATACTAAGCAGAAAATCAATGGGGGGTGGAGGGTGGCGGAATTATCTGTTTTCAAGATAAAGCAACAACAGCAACACATAAGCTGTTATGCAACGATTTCTCTAGTATTCACGTGATTAATAGCACAAGTTTTTCCTTGTAATGCATCCAACTAGATTCCTTTTCTCTTAACAGTATTTTCTATTGCTAAATTGTTCCTTTATGGGACTTTTCAGAGGGTTTCTGAATTGCATGCCATTTGTTAGAGGAAAAAAAAAGAGAAACCTGAGCTGCCATTGTCTTTGCTTAAATTCAGATCTTTGTCCAAAGTGCTGGTATTTCCAGACCTTAGGGATCTGCTTAACTCTGCCTAGAGCCAGATCTAGCTGTGAATTGTATTTAAGTTCAAACATTTAGTCAAAAGCATATCAGTGAACTGTGATTCAGGCTTTAGTTTTCAAGTAAATGTTAAGTTAAATTTTTTTTTAGAGTTAGACTGAAAATGAATACCGAAGGGCTCCGTGGATAACTGTCTCTCTTTTGATATGCTGCCTACAGCTAAAATAAAACGAGTTACAAAGGGCCCCACCCCTGCAATAACTTAAGGCACAGTTTAGAGCTAACGTGTGTGTGCGCACACAGGCTACAGGAGCCAGAAACGGTTACAAAGCCTGCGTGTGTGCCAATGACTCCAGCTTTCCCAAGCAAAAGCGAAAACTCCTGCGAAGAAACTTAGATGCTGAAGGGGTTAAACGAAATCCAACTCTCCTTTTCCTGTGCAGTAAGGATTAGTGACCAAACAGAAGCTGGAGAGAAGAGCACTTAAGACCCACTGTTTGAAAGTGGGGTTTGGGCTTGGCTGCAGAGTGGTGTAAGTGTCTCCAACTTTTGCACTCACCTTTCACAGGTGCAGGCAGAGAAGGTAGGAGTTGACTTTGTGTTCTGGGCTGTCTCCTCTTCCCTCTACCTGGTTTTCTATTTTCTATTAGTCTTTTCAGTGCTGTTTTGTGCTTTTAAAACTATTTTTTATTTCCTACCATGTTTTACTTTCAGTTAAAAGAGGGAAGATGAGAGTCCAGAGTCCTTAGGACTGCAAAATTTTATTTCCTAGGAGGGAGGGAAGAAGATGCTCTGTATATATGGTGAACGTTAATCCCTTTCACTTGCACTTAATTACACCGAGACTTAATATAGTCAAAACCACTGTTCCTGACGTTGTGGCTGGGGGGAGCAGGGGAGTGGAAGGGGAACGTACCAATTTGGTAGGATGCTGGACAAGCCCTCTGGGGTCAGACGTATGTGCTCTGCCAGAAAGAACACAGAAAGCAAGACAAATGTAGCAGGGATATTGACTGGAGAAACAAGAGTATTTTGCTGGGAGGAATAAAAGCCTGTCCAGGTGCTAAGACTCCTGTACCCCCTAACTAGTGCCCCTGGAGTGCTCAGCTGCATCCATTCATGTATCAGCAGGTGCTGGGGGGAGGGAGTGTCTCCTAATCAGTCCTGTATTGCTTGCAGCTTTGTGACAAGGGTCTGTTTGGGAGGCTTTCCTCAGCCAAACGTGCTGCTGGAGTCAACAGACCTGTTTGTAAAAGGAGAGGTTTGCAGAACTGGATTTCTCATCCCTAAGGAAGCCTGATGTGTGAGGCAGGCCGCCAAGAAGGAAGCTTCAGGGACCTGTCCTGGCATGGAAGTGGTAATGGGCTCATAGCAGCGCGGAAGGGCGGTAGGTTTGCCTGATGCTCTGGTGTTCCTTGTGGGTGGTGAGATGGAGATAAAGGAGCAGTTGATTTAAAAACTGAGTTTCAAAGCTTAGACTGAAGGTAATGTTAGTTTTTAATGGAGTTCCTAGGACCAGGAGTAACTGGTGTTAATCCAGGAGCTTAGGGAGGTGGTATGTTTCTTTAAGTCTGCCTGTAGAGACCCTAAAGGGGGTTTCTGAACACCTTTGCTTACTACTTTTGCAAGTGTCTTCACAACACTTGGAGTTTCTTTTATCCCTTCTGT
Organism: Eurystomus gularis; assembly: GCA_013400335.1. Classification (NCBI taxonomy): domain Eukaryota; kingdom Metazoa; phylum Chordata; class Aves; order Coraciiformes; family Coraciidae; genus Eurystomus; species Eurystomus gularis. The sequence goes on along the minus strand of VZZY01019552.1, from coordinate 21,970 downwards.
GTTGTACTTACAAGGGCCCTTCAGCAGCTTCTCTGTAAGCTGGCTTGCAACTTCTATGTTTTTTTCTCCTGGTTTCTTAGAGATGTACCACCCGCTGTAATGCCAGAGCATTTCCCAGTCTCTGTAGATAGAGCAGCCATGAAAAAACATTCTTTCTGAGGTGCCGCGTGTTGATGAGCCAGTGTGCTACGTGGTCATGTGTGTGTTGGACAACCTCATTCTGGACTTCCAGGACAAATGCTCTGTTGTTACAGGGAGTGAGGGGATGTGTTTGTGATATGCCACAAAGGTAGATAGGACCTTTGGCATGGCACTAGCTTAACCTGGTGTTTGTTCACATTAGTAAATGGAATTATTAATAAAATGCAAAAAAAAATCCACAGAGCAAATTTGCTGCATCTGGAAGTTTTGCTCATAGCATATTTTCCTGTCCAGTGTGAGATAACTGAGACTTCTTTTTCAAGCATATTCTCAGGTTCTCACACACTGTGGAGTATCCTGACATCTCAGAGGTATTTGTTTTTGAAATGTTTTTCTTCCTAAGTGTAAAAGCTTGATGGCTTCACAGAAGTACTGGGGTTGGGATAGTGTCTTTGTAGCGTTTGCGTATTCCAAATCTGTTCATTAGTAAACAGTCCACTCTGAATACAGGATTTGAGAAAAGGTGTGTGAGGAATTATTTGAGGCAATTTTCAAGTAAGGATGTCGGGTTTTGTTTGCTGGTCTTTCTGTGTATATTAAAAAAAATATTAAGTATAAAACTGAATTGTCTTAGTGGGAAGTAGAAATCATTATAATGTAGAGAAGTTAGAGAATGGATGATCTTAAATGTTGCTGTTCAATTAGTGTAGTAACTTCTGGTGCAGATCATGTATCTTTGTTTTTAGGGTGGGCTCTCGCTCAGATCCAGCTACTTACCAGCTTGGTAAAGGAGAATGCTGGTGGAGCTCATCTAATCTAGTTGCTTCAGGGATTAGTTGCCTCACAAATTAGGCACCAAGTTTCACCTGGAGCCCATATGAATGGCTGTGCCATGACTTGCTGAAAGGGCTTAGGAAACAGGAAAGGATTTGTGTTGTTGCAATTGGTTTTCTTGGTAGCACTTGAGTTTTTAGAATAAAATTTGCTCTTTCAACTCAAAGTAACACAGATATCCTGTTAAAATAGGGAATGTGGGGAAAAAAAAAAAACCAACAAACCAGTCCTGATTGAAGGCCCCTTCTTCTGAATGCAATGTGAACAAGGCAAAATACTGTTCTTTGCCTCAGAACAGGCAGGGCTTCGGCTGCTAGAAGGCTTTCCTGTGTTCAGAGCAGGGCTTTAAGTGTTAATAAAATGTTAACTGTTCTATTAGTTCATGTGTGCACCTCGTGACTCATCAATACCCAGCAAACAAACAGGTTGTTCTGTAAAAGGACAAGAGCTGCTGTTTCGTATAGGAACGGCACCTAGAATACATAGGGTGCAGTTATGATAGTCCTCATGATTCATGTTGTAGGCTCACTGTTAGCTGAGTGACGGGACAAATATTCTCCTAGTGGCATATTGATGCTTGGTGAACTGCAGAGGAAATAAGTTGCTTTGCTCTTAGGTCTGTGGGAAGGATTTTACAAAACTGATCATAAACCCATCATAGCATAGCTACTGAGCCTAGACAGTGATGGATGATTGCTCTAATCCGGTACAGTCATTTGCAGTTTTGCCTATGGTATGATGGACTTGTCAGAAGAACTTATTTCACTGGAAATGATACTCTGCTGGATACACTTGCACTATCTTATTTTTTAACACTCTTGGATCTGAAATGCAATTTGTTGTGGACCAGTCTTGTCTTGGACAATGAATAATGATGGTTACTAGATGTTTGAGAAGGGACTTTTAAAGGATTTGAGTGGGTACCTACTCATATGCGTAATGTATCTACAAACCGCTTGTTTATGCTTTCTCACACAGTAACAAGCTTGCCTTCTCGACATGCAGACATGATGTATAGAAAACAAGTAACATCCATGGATTGTTTGTTTCTCTGCCTAGCCCTTAAAGCAGTAATTGGAGGCTCTGGTTTGGGCATCTGTGGGAGAAACAAGCTTCCGTGCAAAGAACCAATTTATTTTTAGATCACGCTGTTGTCATTTTGCCATGATCACACAGTCGAGCATGTGCTTCCTTTGAGATCTCTCCAGGCACTGCAGTGCGATCACACCCTCCTAAGATCATTTCTTATAAAGTTAATTTTTAGTGACAGATGAAAGATGCTAGGGCCAGTATCCTTAGAGACTGCAGCCCTAATTCCACTAGCACACATTCTGCCTACTAAGTTTTAGGCAGAAGTTCTGGGTTGGGTTAGTTGTTTTTTTTTTTCCTTTTAATTTCTTTTAGTTCGTTTCATGTTAGGCATTTTTCCCTTGCAGAGTAATGTAAGTAAGCCCACTGACTTCTCTGGGGGAATTCCTGCTTCATACCACTGAAGGTATGTGTGCATCACAGTCAGTAAGGGTGATTCCTTAGGGAAGAGATGTACCCACACAAGTGTGGCATGCTTGGCATGTTTACAGATATATATAGTCAAAACTCAGTTAGCTTTTAAAAAAAAAAAGTATCTTGGAGTCGAGAAACAATGTAGAGGCAGCAGCAATCTAAGCCCATATGAGGTTCAGGGTAAATGCTCTCAGGTTTTCCTGCCTAGGTTATTAGTCTCCAAGCAAATTTGTTTAAAGGTAACCCAGGTGTTCCCTGAGTACACTGTTGAATGTAGTGCTGACATCCTGGCGGTGAACGGAGATGTAGATCTTGCAAAGAGAGGCAGAAAACCATTTGCATTGTTTTAAAGTTTCCTTTTGAAATGACACTCCCATTTTATTTTTGTTTTTTTAATCACTTGCACAGCACAGAAGGTTACCATGTTTATATTTAGAATGGAATGAAGTTAAACAAAATTGGAAGTAATTTTCCAGCATTGAAATCATTTATTTTCCTAAAGAATTCTCCAAAATTTGAATTGGAAGGGGTTAGTCTCAGCTGGCTAACATGTTTGTAAACAGCAGCCGTGCTCAGTGTCGGGTAACATTTCAGATCAGGTTAAATAACTCATAAAAGTGAAGTTTGAGCTGTGACAGGACAGTAGTAAATGTAAAAGGTTGTTAGCCATTCCTGTTCAATTATGTTAGTGTTTGGGCCATTATATCCTTGTCATGTATTTTCCATAGGCGCTGTGTGGCTTCTTGTTGCAATGTTAGCTGTCTAAATTAGTCTGTGCACTTCTTGTTATCCCTACGTGCTCCCAGATTTAATTAACAGCTAAGCGCAGTGAGACTACCAAAATAGAAGGCAGAATCCTATCTTTGCTCCTTATAATAAATCTCTAGCTGCAAACCTAATAATGGAAGGCCAGTTGCAGAAAATTGAATCTCAGCTGATATTAATAGGTAGACAGAAAATTGTCCTTATGAAATAATGTTGTATCTTCTGTAAAGGGCTGGCATAGGGACTATATTTACTTTAAAGGTTCTGCTTTGCTAAACTAAGCCTTAGATACTTCACTGTGGATTTTGGAGAGTGGGAAAGAAGCAGGAGTGCCTCTTTCCCACTTCCCCAATAGGATATGGTATGAGGCCTTACTAGAACTTCTGTGTGTCTCTCAGTCTGATCTTGCTCTTGCACCTGATGATTTTTCAGCTACAGTTTTGTGTGATTACGGTTTTCCAATTAAAACTGTCCGCCAGAGGCAGCTGTAGCTCAGAGGCATTGCTGAGCTTGGCATTGCTGTAGAAGTCCTCTGTAAAAACACTGTCAGTCTGTTAGCCACACTAAGTGATGGCCCGATGCAAGTTTATGTGCCTGTGATGAATTGGACTGAAGGCTAAGGTGAAAGCCTGTGGATAGAGTAGTCTAGAAGATGCTTACATATAGCACTGCTTGGTTCTCCAGCCAGCTGGTGCTCTGCTGTTGTGCTTGTAAGTAATCTTTTATAACTTTTTCTTTTAACAAGATGAATTTTAAAATTCACCTTGCTGAAAATTAGTATTTCATAATATGCATAATATGGCTGAAAGTATATATCAGCAGGATTACTTTCTTGATGATGATTCTTGAACTCCTAACCTGTGTTTAGAGTGAATTAATAAATCTGGATACCAATGGTGAAGGTATCTCTGTAAAGCTTTTACTTAGACAACCTATGTCTTATTTTTCTTTAGTCCCTCTCCTTTCCCACTTCAGCCCTTTCAGCCAGCCATATATTTAAACACGTTTATAAACATTTATCCTTACTTTGTATATAAACAGCTCTTTATGAATGTAGCTCATTGTGTGGTCAAGGCAAAGGAAATTCAGCATCCTCCCACTTTAACAGGCACATGCGTTAATTGGCTTATCTGCCCTAGACCAAAGGACATCAGGCCCAAGATTTTCTTTGGAAAAATGTCAAAGAAAAGATGATTTACTATAGCCGGGGGAGAAAACAGGCATATTAAGAAGTATCTTGAGTGCGATATCCTCTGCCTAAAGGGATGACTGGTTTCTTGGTTACTCTGGGCCATGTGATGTGGTCCTTGTGGTCTCCCAGCTCTGCTCCCAGCCTAAGTAAAATGAGGTTTTTCCCTACCCTCAGTCCCTGCTCCATGGAGCCCCTTTCTCTCCCTGTCTTCATCTCATCTTTTTGCTGTATGTATCTATTTTCTGTTTTTCTCTTCCACCAAAAACTTAAAAGGTGTTTCTCAGTAGACAAGGCAAACAAATTGGAACCAAGATACACTGGATGCTTCAAGAGCAAAGCAAAAAACATAATGTTTTTAGCAAATATAATTATTCTGAAAGCTAGAAGACTTCTCTCTGAGTCAGTAGCTAAAAAAGTTTATGCCAGTGGATAATTGAGCAAGATATCATCATCCTTTCTGGCTTCACACCTCCTTCAACCGAATTGCTAAAAATATAACAACTGAGATATGATGTGTTAAAGGGGGGGTGGAGGAAAAGGAAGGCAAAAGTAAAAGGTGCGAGTAGCAGGATCGCAGTGGTGACTTCTGCTTCCATGCTGGGTGTGCTAAGATTTACAATAAGCCATTCCCATCTGTATTGCTACAGGCATTTGCCGAGGTGGCCAACCTGTGGCTCACAAGCTGTGAAAAGGCAGCTTCTGTGTCAGGGCTGCCTCAGATGGGAATAATAGATCCACACTGGGTAATTCAAATCCACAGCTGCCAAATGAAATAAGCTGTAAGAAACCAGTATTGCTGGGTGGCTTTGCCACTTACCTGCATGCCCAGATAAATCTTGTCTGGCAATAGAAAAGGGGGAACCCTGAAGGGGTCTTTTTCTCTTCTGCCTATGAATGACTCCCAGAACAGTCCCTGACCTCCGTATGTGGGATGTGTCTTTGGCCAAAAGGTGACTTAGAAATGTGGTTCACAGGCAAAAGAAGACTGGTCTGTCTTATGTGCTAAGCAGAGAAGAACCACGTAGCACTGGCTGTCCAGTTATTTTCAAAATAGAATAAAGCCCCCACCAATAAATCTGTGAGCAATGAAACTCAGGAAACCTGTTTAATTCTGGCTTTGCGATCTGATTCTGTAGTGTCTAAACAGCTTAAGCTCTTGTTTAGGCAAGGCTGAGTTATTTGTAACATCTCTTTCAAGTCTGGATTCCCTCCTGTTGAGAAGAAGCAGCCCTCCTCTAAATGGTTTAAAAGTCCAATACACCTCTTGTATCTTTCCCCTCAAAAAAAAAAGTTAACTATGCTTTTGAAACCCTGAAAGTAGCTAGCCGATTCAATGTTATTTGTATGTATAAATACAGGCAATATACATCTTGTTTCCCTAGGAACATGAATGCTGGGGAGTTATTTGGAAAAGAGGCCAAGTTTAAGTAAGCAATCTTGAACCTTGTTTGTGCGTTGAAAGGCAGGATTTGCACACACAAAGTAAATATAGGAGTCATTAAGACTCCTTGATTCTGAAATGTACTTCTGCTCTTAATGAAGATTTGACTGATCTTGTTAAGCCTGCCTGGCCCTGGATAAGAGTTTGTAACCAAATAAAATATTTTCACAGCAGTTCGCTGCTGGCTCCACTATAGAGAAATCTCCAATGCTGCTCATCTGTCTTTTCTAGACCTTCTATTTGTTAAGGCAAAAGCTTCTTATCCCATTTTCCAGTTTTACTGGGGTTCTTGTGTTCTGTCCAGAGTTATGAAATTCCAGCCATCTCCTTTGTGGTCTTCTGACCCTACTGTCCACAGTGTCAGGGAAAAGTAGGTGCTATGGAGGCAGTTTGTAAAATGCACCAGAACATCCTTTCATAAGTTTCTGAAATGTCCACAAAATATGATTTGATCCTAAGCGTTTTGGAATAGCAGTAAGGGTCATTATCTGATAAAGTCAGATTCAAATTTGAACCTCTCCAGTGTTCAAAGGAGCTTGCGTCAGTGTCATAGCTCTGATCTGGACTGGCCCTTTTTGACCAAGCTTACAGATGGCTGGAGCCAGTCACCACTGTGATCCTTTTATTCATCTAACATGAGCAGTTAATGCCAGATGTGGTTAGCTAGACAGTTTTAATCTCTTCTGGTGTACGGAATGGAGATTTCAGCTGGGCATGCCTCTAGTTCTGCTTGAAGATTCTGGCTGTTCCTTATTGTGAACTGATTCTTATAATGGCTCTTGCTGAGATAACTTCATATTGTAGTGCTATGGCAGGAATACCTCCACGTGAGCTTTCCAGCAGTTGTTCCATATTTTGAGCATAAAGTCACCATTTCCCTTCAGGCCCTGCTGCTGTTTCTGGGTGGAGGGGGGTGGAGATGCTATTCCAACACATGGTGGGAAAAGGTTGCTGGGGAGGGTTGAAGCGAATTGAAGAGGGGCAGGAGGCACAGGGAGCAGCAGCTGCTGTTGGTACAAGTGAAAGCACTTCAGAACACTGTCCTTCCTTTTCATTCATTCCCCCGCATACCCACCCTTCAGTCAGAAGAATGGCAAGCAAGCAGAGTAAACATATGCTGCTGTATCCCAGGTCCTACAAGGAGTGAAAGACCTGTTAAATCTGGAAACACAACCTGACCTTTTTTCAAGGGTTTCAGACAGATTCCCCGTCCCATCTGTGGTGTTTGTGGTTGAAAGTGAGGCAGAAGGGATCACTGCTGAATACTACACCTGAGGAAGCTTTTAAAATAACAAGTTTGCTGAAGCTCAGAGAGTCAGACACAAGATTCATTTTATAGTAGGGGATTTAGTAGGACACAGAAGGCCCCGTTCTTCCTTCTGACAATCCCTCCTGGAGTCTGTTGACTAGTTTAATGGGGCTGGATGGTCTAAACTTTTCAATGCTGAATGTGGGACATTTGACAAAAATTCCCGTGCAAGTGCAATGGCACAAAAATACAAGCAAGCACCAGAGCTGTAACCTCTTGCTGCTTTAATGCAGGGGATTGTCCCAAACATGTGGGTGCTGTCTCTGGTTGTCGCCTCAGAGAATCATTTTATTCTATCTGGCTAAAAACCTTGAAGATACTACTTGGAGAGTGGGAACACTGCTAGCCCTGGTGAGCTGCTTCTCTAGCCTCTTCTCCAGGAGCCTCACGTGGTTTAGGCACAGCTCCCTCTCTGCTTCTTGGCTCAGGCACCAGGAGGAGCTGAGTGGGCAGTCCATTAGCAGCAGAGCAAGACTGCTAGAGCAAGGGATGTGATTTCCACAGCCATCTTCTTGAACCTCAAGGGTACCTGGAATGGAAGATGTGAAAGATTTACCTCTGTTTGACACCAACATCATTCAAGGAAGATGCCGTTCTCGCTGTGCCCTTTTCTAGTGGTGTGAGGATGTTACAAACTGCTTCAGGAAAGCTTTGCTGCTTGCATGCATGGACTTGTAGGAAAAAGGTCTCTCTTGGCTGTCCTTCCCCTCTGAAAGGAGCTGGCGGTTGGATAGAGTTGTGACGCAGATCTAACCTATGTTTTGACTGTTGGCCTCTACAGTGTAGAGTGTACTTGACCTCTTGTGGAGAGCATTTCTAGGCTGTTTCTTTCTTGACTTGAATGGGAAGAGAAGTAGTAGCATGTATGGGTGGTAGACGGTACACCGTCTTTCCTCAGCTTCTTCAGAAGTTCCAATCCAAAATTAATGAAAGTTTATTTGTATAAAAAGCTCCTATAGGTTCATTTTCTTATGAATCATACAATTTGCACTCAAGCAGTGCTTGTTTTGCCGATTACATTTTCACTGTTCACTGCTATTTTGCACACAAAATTTGGTGCAACTGGATTTTCAGCACTTAGTAGTTTTTACATCCAAAAGAAAAAACATTAAAGAACAACCTTTTTATCCCCAGCACTGTGAATGTTTGGAATGTCAAAATCTGTAATGTATATGGACATGGAGAGTTGTAATGAGCTGTGATTCTGTGAGGCCTAGCAGTGTGAGAAAAATGCGCGCCCATCATAAAGTAACCTGAAATGTGCAAATGCTGGGTCAAGCAGGTTTCATTTGGGATATATTTTGTTTCTGATTTTATATTCTCATGCAGCAATGATTTTATATTAATATTATCATTGTTAATGGTGATATACATTCTGTATTTTTATCTGGATTTAATAGGCCAGGCTAAAGGAGCTATCTATGGAGTCTTACTATTAAAACAGATGTTGTTACAATGACTGGTGAGATAAACATTTTTTCCTTTATGCTTTTACACACTGTGAAAGGAAGATTTCTCCATCTTGCCTTTTCCCTTTCCTTTCCCAAGATAGAAAGAAGTTTAGACTAGATGAAAATATGCTAGCAATATCTAGTCCATCTCTTTCTGAAATCTTTCAACTGCTCATGAGATCATGAGAAAATGGTCACAAGAAGCAGGCAGTCTCTGGTGGCCGAAGTATCCATAATCACAGCTGTAAATGCTGGTGAGGGCTTGGTTGCTGCAACTCAAAAGAGGAAGGATAAAGTAGCAACAGGCCATGCACCAATGAAATATTGTGGTCCTAAATGTGCCTAATGCCCCAGTTTTCAGGAACTGTTGAATCCTGTTGTATGCTGCCCTACCAATCTGTGTGGCCTGATCTTTCTAGCTCTGCAGAATGGATGTAACTACTGGTGGTTGAATCTGGGTATAGCTGTCCATGATGAACTGTGGGATTTTAAACAAGCAAGATCACACAAAGATAGACGTGAAGCTCCACCAAGCTATGCAGGATGAATGTAGGGTACAGAAATGTTAACTGTAGAATTTCTTACCTTAGTTTGGTTGAAGTAATTGCAATCTTCAAGTATTTTTATCATGTATATGTAAGAGGGTGGGAGAGCAGATGCACAACAGCATGCTTCTTCCACTGTACCCAGGGATGGTCTTCTCATAATACCGAAGGAAAGTTCAGGGAAATATTTGCACTCAATAATTACATTCTGGCTTTCTGTGCAGGGCAATTTCAGTCTTTGCTGTTGCCTTAATCTCTCCAGGGAGTGTAGTGATTAAACTTGTTCTTTTCTCACCTGATTTTAGTTCCACCTCCAATTTTACTGTGTGGTATGTTAGCTTTTCTGCCATACAAGCAGCAAAGAAGCAAGCAATTCTAATCAATAATCTTTCTGTTCCCACAGGCAGAGATGAAGAACTTGCTCCTTCTGCTCATGCTAGCAACAATGCCACCTTCTGCGTTTTCAGTAAGTAAAAGCCTTTCTGAACAGCATTACAAGAAATGAAAGATACTTCTGTTAAGGACTCTCAACGTCTGTAACTCAAGTATTTTGTAGAAAGTATTCTGGAAAGAGTTAGCAGGTTGAAGTCATCAGACCTACTGTGGTACATGTTATGAAAAGTCTAACATGGCAATTCAGTAACAAAATTTCTAGTACTGCCTTTGGCTCTAGGGATGTTATCTGCAAAGCAGTAATTGCTGTCTCTTGCTTCAAAGCTATAGAGACTTGTCACTTCAAGTAAAAAGAATTAATCTTTGGTTAGCTGCTTTTTCTCTTGTCTTTTGGTCTTAGTGGTCTAAGCCATATGGTTTAGCTTTACTGGGGAAGTAATCTGTTTTAAGCCAATTTGATATTGTCAAAAAAAGAACTTTGCTTATTAGGAACGGAGATCTCTCTTCCTTGCTGAGAGAAGTAGGATCTTTCTGAAGTAAATGCAGCTTGAACAGTTTGTCTGGGTTTAACTTCAATTATATTAATGAGTTGGTCATCTGAGGTAAAAGGTGAACTGCTGAGTAGAGTGAAAGTGTTAGCAAAGGAAGACCTGTTATGTTTGTTAGGTGTAAAGGAACAGAGAAGGGACCAAAAAGAGGTAATTATCACCTGGAGTAAGTGTTGTGTGGCAGTAGTGCGGAATTAAAAATATGCCATTAAAATTAATGAGTCTATAACTTTTAATCTCTAGTACGATTATTAATTTCTGTTCCTAGATTCAGCATTTGCAAAAGCTTTGTAGGCCTTCTTTGAAGATCAGGGATGAGAGGCCAGAAATCAAGTCATCATAGATTTCCCATCTTGCAGGTGGAAATAGGCTTAAATGAGATGCTGCTATCTCACATCTCATAGAAGATGGTGCTGTATGTTGCAAGAACCAGAAATGGAATACACTATATTCAGTTCATCTGTTCACTCGCCTGTGTTCAACCTGGTGATTTTTTTGGAAGGGAAAAGACTGAAACACCCTGTAGCTGTGAAGGCTGACATTTCTCTGTAGCATTAGACTCTGTCCCCTGCATGCAATCAGTAGCTCTTCCTGAAGCCATGCTGAATGAAGGGAGTATGTTTTGCTTGGCCACCACATAACTGCAGTTTTCCTGACATGCTGGTTCTGTCTAAGCCATGAGGAAGCAGGCAGATCCAGCAGCACTGAGGCACTCTGCTGTGGTAATTCTCCATTTTTTGGAGCTTTACTTCGGAGCTGCCTGAGCTCCCACAGGTGAGACAGCTCTGGAGAAGCAGTGCCTGCATGCCTCTGTTTCACTGCTGCAGCAGAGCAGTGGCAGCCCTGCTGCTATAAATGCAAATTTTGTACTTAACGGTGGGAGAAAGAAAGGGAAGGAAAGATTAAGACTGAGAATTGAGGCAGGGAATACTGCCTGGTGGAAAAAAAATGTTGGAGAGTTGCTTGCTGTTCTACACCATTCTCCACTCCTTTAGGGCTTCACTTGAGATGGCATACTTATTGAAAAATAACTTTAATCAATGTCACATTGAACTGAAAAGGTCCCTTCCCTGTGCTGTTCTTTTGTAATTCCCAGTGGCGGAGGTATAAGTGATTGTCAGGTGGCATGGTCCTTTGCCCTGCACTGAAGGAAAAACACTTCCTCAAATGCACAGTGGCATATATCTAAGAAATTGAGGCTTTGTCACTTCAACCATGCTAAATATTAGCAGGCTTGCATCTGAGAGAGCAGCAATTGTTTTGATTTTGGTCTTAAATGAGCTGCCAGTATAGCAGCACATTGATAGAAAGGTGGGTCACCTCCAGCTGTACAGGGAATAGGGTACACCCCAAGAAGAAGAGAGTGGTGGTGGGAGAACTAAAATCATCAGAAAAGACTCCAACTAGCATGTGTGGTTTTGTTTCAGAGTGAACTGCTTACCTCTTAGATCCCTCCTGTCCACCGATGCAAACAATGATTGCTTCTTGGACACCTTTTGTCCCAGAAGCAGGAAAGCATGAACTTGCAAAGACACAGACTGTTAGTGCTAATGGGAGGACAGCTATAAACATGTGAACTGCAGGCTTACCCAAGGGTGCAAAAGATAGGTCTACAGGGAGTCGTGTCTGCTTGTGATTAAAGGGTGTAGATTGTTGCCTGCTGTTTTTTAATCTCCTACTCTTGGAGTGGGATAGTTGAACTTGTTTTTACTGTATTGAGTGTTAGGCTACGGAAAGCAGCAAGGAACAAAGGCAGAAATGTGTATAGGGCTGAGACTTTAAGAGCAGCTGCAGCTATTTCCTGCTTCTCTCTCCTCACAGTTGTCACTGGTTTATCTGCAGACATGGCAGGCAGCATTAAGAAACAAGAGGAACTCCTGCTTGTCAAAGCCACTGGATGCTAAGAATTTCCTGCCCAGTGCTTCATCCATGGTGGGACCTGCTTGACTCTTCCATTCTTTCCTGCTAGAATATGGAGAGGATCTTACCATAAAGCACCTTTCCTTTTTCACCAGGCTTCGAAGGATCTGGGAAAGGAGGTCACTCACTATTTGTAGGTCCTTTAGAGTTTGCACTGTAATAGTACTAGAAACTGTAGCTGGATGGTCAGGAGGAGTTATGTTTAGGGGCTATACAAACAGAAAACAAAGGTGTCTCTCCATCTTACACCCTAGCTGTTAATACAGAACAGAGACAGAAGAGCCTAGTACAATTTCAGGCCATCCTGTCATTGCTTCTAGGAAGGTTGTGAGCAGTGGCAATAATGGAAAATGCCAGGTTCAAGTGTTTTTTGTCATGATTCCTCCTGTGTTTTCAGAGAAGAATTAAATGCTGTAAAAATGCCTGAGCCCTGCCCATTAGTGCTACTGCTGATAGAACAGTGCTTCTGGTGATTTGGAGAAAATAAATTCTGAAGGTTTTCCATGTGAATAACTCTTCTGCTCTTGTTGCCAAAGTGCTGGGGCCTGAGTTGTGGGCCCCAAGTAGGAGTTGACCTGTGAATGAGTCACAACCTAGCAGAACGTTTTGTTGTTTCTGTTGGCTTCATGTTCCAGAGGCAGAACCAGGCCCACCTGTGTCTCTGTGGCTCCACCCTCACCCAGGTGGTCCTGGTTGGCTTGGTGGGTGAGGCCAGGATTATATTAACCAGGAGCCGATTAGTTAGAAGAGCTTCTTTTTGGGTGTAGCTTCTGTTTGGACTGGTTGCATCTTGCTGAGCTCTCTTGGTGGTGTCTGAGTTCCGTGTTGGCCTGTGTGATCAGGTAACTGATGGCAGCATGAAATGATGATGGCTGAACCAGCACAACAGTTGCATGCATGTATTTGTCGTGATTGTGCATGTGTATTGTATGCTTTGGGGTTGCTTGATGTTTAGTAAACATTATATTCATCAGATTTCTCTCTTTGCCTTGATTTCTCCTCTACAAGTGTGATTTCATGTTGGCATATTTTTCTATCTGAAATTCCTTCTTTCCAGATTGCCCATACCATGAGACTATTTCCAGGAGAAGAGTTTTATTTAATCTTTTCTGGTCTGTATGCATTAGCTGACACCAATGCTTATATTTGCTCCTAGATAGTACTGCAGGTGCGCTTAAAGTGAAGACTGATCTGAGGCTTGGCTGAAAATCATGTTCAAATACATTTCGTCTGGACAATATTGCTTTCTATGGGTTTGCATTTCTAGGTTAAAATGCTGGGTTTAATTTATTCTAAAGAAATGAACATTGTTATTACTTAAACACTGTTAATCTATTGGCTAAACTTCTAAACCCTTTAACCAGATCTGAGAGAAAGGGCAGAAGCGGCAGAAAGACCTCAAAGTTAAGGTCACGCAAAACCAGTGAAAATTACTGTGAGAAGGGAGAAAGAGAATGAAATTTTATTAATGTTCCTATTAAGGGAAAGATAGAAAAAGTGCACAAGAGTAATTGTACTGAGTAGGGCCAGTTCATTTTGCCTTATATCCTTTCTCCAGCTGTGTCACAAGCACATGTCTAGAAAAAACTATAAAAAGATTTTTAAGTATAATTTCCCCCAATATGCTTCCAGTTTCCAGTCATTTGTAGTTTATGAACTCTTTGAGCTGGAGACATCTCTATTTATCTTCTCTGAATTTGGTCAGCTTCTCCTTGAAGCCATGTAGGCTTCTAGCATCACAGCATTTCTGTCATAATACTAAGATTCTGATCTTGAGTGGCAAAGATCAGCTCATATGTAATAGTTTTATTTGTTAGGATAGGATTTGTTTTCTCCTGTGCAAACAGGAAACTTAAGTTTCATGATGGGAAATCTCAACCATCATTTTAGTGACAAGTCACTTGCTGTAACGTCTTTCCGTAGCCGTTTGCAGTCTATCTGTGGTTCTCTATTGTCCTTTTTTACTCTGAATTAGCCTTATCAGCTGCCTTTGTTACTTCTGTGGTTTTTGACATAACTTACAAATAAAGCAGTTAAGGTTCATTATGGAATTCTGCTGCTGATGGCAGTTCTTGCAGTGGATGCAGATTTTGGTCCTGCTTTTGTTTTCGTCTTTGGGCCACCTGCCCGTCACCCATGCAAAGACTTTCCTTCTGGCTGCTTAGCTTCCTTCAAAGCTTTAGGTGAAGGATATAGATGAAAACATTTTGGAAAGCTAAGTCTGACAGGTTACCCTTGTTGGCATGTTTGTGAATCTCTCAAAGAACTACAGTAGTCTTAGAAGGATTTGCCTTTAAAAAAGCCTTAAGCCTTGTTGACTTTTGCCAAAATATACTGTATTTATGCAGGTGCCTGCTGATTCTATTCTTTGTTATAATTTCTATTAATTTATCAGTAGACGTCAGTTTTATGCTACGTGGGCGTACAGTTCCTTGGGTTCCCCTGGGATGCTTTTGTAAACTAGTGTCAGATTTTCCACTTTCCAATAATGAGATGCCAAAGTGGTTTTAGCTGAGAGAGTTGTCTGCCTATATGTAACAGTTTATCCATTTCAACCTTGAGTTCCTGTTAGGTCCCTTGGATAAACAACTTCTGGTGGCTTCATACTGTGTGTTTTGTCCACTTTTCCAAATGTGTTTGAGGTCATAAAGTTTTCTCACAATTCTCCTCTTTGTCGAGTCTTCTGAATGTCCCCAGCTTCTTTCACAAGGATTCCAGGAATTAATTTGACTTCTCTGCAATGGCTGTATCTTTTTAGAGAGCTCCTTTTTATACTCTAGTCAGCTCCAGGCCACCCAGAGTTTCTGGAAAGCTTTCCAGTTCTGAAAACTGATTATCTGCTCTGCCCAATAGCCAGCACTGCCTGGCTGTGCAGTGTCTGAGGCATGGGCCACGTCCTGCCCAGCTGACAGGAGAGCAGGAGATGTGGAAGGAGCCAGGTGTATGGTGGGACAGCCCATAAAGAGGTAGAAGAGTGAGGAGTGTTGGGAAGGTGAACATGGAAAACAGTAGGGAACAATGAGGGAGTGGGTTAAATGATGTAGGGAGAACCCTGAAGTGCTTTGAGGAGATGATGATGTAGGGAAACTGATGGATTTTAGTGGATTTGTTAGAGGGGATATGCTAACCAGCCATGTCTAGAGTGGGATGAAAGGGTGTATATATACAGTGAGTGTAAACCATAAGCTATTAAGACTAATGAAGCCTTGGATTTTTGTCTCCTCTTTGTGAAGCAGTTTGTCTTAATAAGATGCTCTCTTCTTCTCTACCATTTCATATTTCACTTCCTGCTGTCACCATCTTGTTCACTTTCATTCTTGTTTTTCTAGTTTTGCTCAAATGCGATTGTTTGATTGCTTATTCATTATTCATGAAAATGGTACTTGGCATTCTTCACCCTCAAAGCTCTTTGCAAGCCTGCTGTGTCTGAGCCAAGATCAATGGTTAAGACAGAATTATATTTTTAAAAAAAGCTTTGCTGATGTGGTTCTGATGAATTTGCTTCGTTTTTGTTGCATTTTTGGCTAACAGCGTAGCTGGTTGCTGATGGATTTATCTTGAAAATGCATCTGTTGGAATAGTAGCACGTATCTACGTTATAAGCATGTGAGAACTGTTTTCAACTCCTTTTCAATTAAGTGTGAGTGTTGAATGCCACGTCTTGCAGTGCTTAGTTATGTGGAGACATTATAGGTTGTCATCATTGTAGCACAGGGTAGGTCTTCTGGATATAGAAAAGAGAAAGTAATGGTTCATGTCCAGAAAAGCACGTGGTCTAAGGATATGTTCCATGTGGGTTGTCTTTGTCAGGCCTCTGAGGCTTTACTGGCCCTGACTGGGCTCCCCCCACCCTGCCTACAGCCCAGGACCCCATTGCAGGCCCCCAGGGCTGTCAGCTCCTGCACCACTGATGCTGCAGTGAGGCTTTGCATAGCCCTGCCTGTCCTGGCCATCAGCCCCAGCGAGCCAGGCCCACCTGCAGACCCGTGTTCCAGCCTGCCTTTGGCTGGAGGTGCCCAGTTCCTGGGGCTGGGGCTGTGTCCTGGCTTCTGCTGCTCCCTGGCTTGCCCTGCCACCCCAGGAGAGCCCCCTGCTACTGGTCCCCACCCCCAGGGAGCAGCCAGCCCTCAGGGCACCTTGACAATTTTTTTTTTTTCCTCCCCTTCCCTCATTAATTTTTCTCTAAGCAATTAACTTTTCTCTAAGCAATTATTATTCAAACTTAGCAAAGCTGCATTTTTCACTGGAGACTTCTTGCTTGCCAAGACTTTGGCAATGAAGCCATTACAGAATAAATGAGTGTGGTGATAACTTTCTTTTGTAAAGCGTTTGGTTTTCACTCTCTTCTCATGCAAGTTTTATCAATGGAGCTACGGTTCAGAAGTGTGTCAAAATAAACATAACATTAAACTTATTTCAGAAGCTATAAAGCCCAGAAAGTAGATATTTATCAAATAAAACTATGTAGCATTATTTCAGAAAGGCTGAAGACAGGGCGTCTAATTTTGACTGTTTTTAAGCCATGGAAACACTGCATAAAATAAAAGTAACACCCCGTGACTCATTTCATCAACAGCAATATCTGTTTTCAGTGTGTAACAATTGTACAGGGCCTTGTAGTCAACTTCCAACGTCAAGGATTGCCCACCATGTTCCCAGTGTTGGCACTGAGATTCGTGTCAGATCTGAATGGAGCCTAGTAACTCTGCGGTGCAGCTCGAGAACTCACAGTAACAACCTCTCAGCATCCAAAAGGTGCTTCAGTTGCAGCTCAATGGGCCAAAGCTCTGTGACCTGCTGGTCTACAAGTAAGCACTAGCCTTGTCCAAAACCTCTCAGGCATAGCATGGATACCAGTAACCGTGTGCTTTCAGCAGCAACTGTTGGAGTTGTGTTACATGATGTTGTGTTGTGGCTTGTCAGTCCAGAAACGCAGCACAAAAAAATCACAGAATAATTCAGATTGGCTACCTCTGGGCCCTCAAAGGTGCTGGAGTAGTAAGGGAAATGCTAGGGATAAGAACTTGGCTGGGACTTGGGTTGTTTGGACCCGTGACTGCAGACCTTCACTGCTCACATTGGACTGTAGAGTAAATTTTTGTTTGCTTTGATAGCTTGCTAGTATTTGAGTTGCAACAAGCCACTAGGAAATTACTCATGCTAAATCACTAGCCCACATTTGGTTGTATGAACTTTGTGGATCACTGCGTGGCTGCAACGCATCCATCTGGGAAGCACAGACTTCTTCCTATGCAGTTTCCTATTCGTCTCACCGGACTGTCTGGGAAGTCTTTCAAGGGCCCTTTTTAAAGTGCTTCTACATACTGTCAACATTTTCTGTCTTTCTGAGTCAAGTCCCACTCATAACTCCTCTTCCAGTGCATGTTTCATATTATAAAAGTAAATATTACATGCTGTATATTATGCCATCCAGGACCCTTTTCCAGAATTCTTTGATTTGTGTCTGGAGAATACCAGAATTGTCTTTAAAAATGAGGTCTGGAGCTCTAGAGACTCAAAGATGTAGCTTTTTTACGTACTGATTATATTAGATACAGTTGGACTGATAACAGCAGATGCTGCAACTCCATCAGCAATGCATCTACCTAGGAACTGATGAAAGCATTGCAGTGTTTGAGAAAGTGAAATCACTGGCCTTCTAACCTTTTATACCACAGCAGCCGGTTTACTGATGACCACTGAGAGCATGTGGTGCCACGGTCATGTGTCTCGCTGATGGCCCCAGAAAGTGTGCATTACTGTTGTCTCAACTGGCAATGAAACCAGGCAGAGCAGTTGGGCGCTAACCGACTGTCCTTTCTAGAGATTTTAGAAGTCAAGTTGTATGCTTTCTCTTGCTTTTCCCAAAACTTTAAAATATATACTTAATGTGGATAAAGGAACTGCATTCTTGTGCACATGTTAGGCTGAAGTAATCAAGGAATGGAACCAAATGAATTGGTAACAGTGATGAAGTTTGTAGATTTTCAGTTCTGGGGTCCAGGAAGGACTGGGATTTAGTTGTCCTGGCTGACAAGAGAGAAAAGCATTCCAGAGTCTGAAGAGAGCAGAAAGAGTCTTTTGGAACAGAAAGTAGCTTGACAGCATCTAAAAACATCTTGTTATCAGATTATGTAATAATAGATTTCTTATTTATTGTAAATATGCAGCTTTATATTTGCCTGTATACACATGCAGTTACTGAAGTAATGAGGACTAGGCACAGATTTTTGAATGTGGGAGTTGGGCCGCTATTAAAATGTTTCTCTAACACTACACAGCTTTGGGAGGATTCTTCTGGCTGATGCTCCTTTTGGGGTGTACATAAATGGAGTGATACTGAGAAAATGGTTATTCCTGCACACTGCAGCTGCATAAGCCTTACAACTAAGAGTCCCTGCAGATTTTACTCTCTGTAGAAGGAATAAAGAATGCTACTCCTGTAGGAGGGATGTTGGAATATTTATCAGGTTAGTGTGTGTGTGTCAGGGAAGGGCTCTCTATCCTAATTGCCTTCCAGTAATCTGACTTTCAAATATTCTTCCTTTGGATTTTTATCTACATATTTTCTTCTCCCTTATGCTGACTGAAAGGTCCCTTGTTTCCAGGGTGAGCTAATACTGCTCCTAAATCAATCACTTGATATAGAGGAATAAGACTGCAGAGGATCACAGTTGTAGCCTGTTTCATTCTTTTGAGAGCAAAGGAGGAGGAGTACAGGGGGAGGAATTAGGTGTCTGAAAGAAAAACTTGGGAAAATAAGATGCCTTGCTGAAAGCTAAAACTCTATTGATGGGATTACTCCCAGAAAGGCAAGTGAGAATGCAGAAGACAAACACTGAGCTCAATAGCTGGAATGGAAGAATGGGAGAAGGGTTTCGCAGCGGGTCAGGGAGATGTCGACTTGGCAGAGAGAAGGTATGTAAATGGCTGTAACCTGGGCAGTGCCATTGAGTGAGCAGGGTGGAGGCAAACACAGTCAGTCTGACCCAGAAAACTTGTCCTGAAGGGTTTTGCTTGCAGAGGTATTAAAAAGAATTGCACAAAACCTGTGTGAAGGAGATCAAATAGCACGGGCTGAGAAGGAGGTGTTTCACATTAAAGCAATATAGGTATTAGGTGGGAAGAATCTGGAGTGACTGCAGCTAGATAGCTATGGATAATTTGATAGTAAGTGCATAAATATGATCAGCTAATATCTCTGACTGTTGCTCTGCCAGCAGCAGGGAATTACTCCTTAAATGAGGGTGAAAGAGCTAAACAAGGCTGTAACTCAGGGACATAGGGTCAGGCAGGGAGTATGTGTAGAAAATCACAAACTGTTTAAATGACAAGGCAGGATTAGCCCCTGCATCTTGCCTGAGTTGGATTCACTGGATAATTTATTAGGCTAGCTCCTGTTTCTAACAGAGGCCTGGACATCTGGATGTAAAAGCAGTTATCAGTCAACTGAAAGTGAAAATTATGCTCTTAAAGTGAGGAGCGTGTGCCTTCTCTGTAGGTAGTGCTTGCTGAGTAGGGTTAATATCCCTCCTATCCTATGAAGAAATTCTCCATTTCTAGAAACCCCTTACCATGGCACTTACTGTCTGGGTGATCATCAGGGAGTAGCTTACATGAGGATGCAGGAGGGACAGCAAGAAGGAATGGAAACAGAGCATGAGCAGGGAAATGTAGAGAATGGGAACATGGCGTGCTGTGTGAAACTAGAGGGTGGATTGGGACCTGGACCCAGGGGTTATGTAGATTTGGTGGAATACTGTGGGTGTGGAAGGGAAGGGAATTAGACTATGTTTCAATTTTTTTTTTTTTAACCTTTTTTCTCCACCTGCCTGCTTCTTGCTACCCCAAATGTCTGGCTGCCCAGACGCTATGTGTTTCCTTCTCAGTTGTATAACATATACATAAGCTGCCCTACAGTACAGCTGCACAGCAAATCCTGGTTTTATAGCATTTTTATTCCCTGCATTTACCTTCTTTTCCCAAGTGGAATAATTCCTGTTACATCTTGTAATTTTTATCTTTTCTCAGGACATTGCTATTCTTCCTGCTAAACCCCCAAGTCCTGCTGTATGTAGATCCCATCAGCTGCAGTGAACCCTTTTTCCTGAAAATATAGTATTTCATGTACTTCTAAGGCAGTGTATTTTGGTTGGTTCCATTGCACTTGTATTTTTTTGTCTATATTATCATGCTTATTTCTCTTAATGTCAGAATTCATTCAGACTTTCTAAACACAAAACTAATTAAGGCTGCAGCTAATGATGGCCCAGACGTTGGCCTCATCATTAAACACAGTTAGATGGGGGGGATGAAGATTCATGTATGGAATTCTGCTGCAGTATAAAGTGATTTCCAGGGGTTTCCTTACTGCTTCCTTTATTTCTCTTTAAGTATCCATCTTGGAGCCAAGGATTTGGGATTAAGTGGTTCTGTTGATGTGGTGTGGAGTGACAGCGCTCATAGTCCCTGAAATAATGTTTTTGCCTTTGCTGCCTGGCAGAGAGAGAGATGTTATCCTCTTTTAGGTGGTTATTCAAAAGTGCTGAGATTCTGTGAATAGACAGAGCAACAGTTAAAGGGAGATGATAAAGCTGGGTGTGCTGTATGGCTTCAGGAAGCGAATACTCCTAGATATTAGAGAATTGATGTTTTTGATGTACGATTCTCCACCACTTTTCATGCTAGGAACAGAGTCCAGAGAGACAGTCTCTTTTGCGAGAGAGCACATAGGAGCTCTGCTTCGTTTTCTATGTTTTCTTTTTCCCTGTGTTGCCGTATCTGTTTGATATATCTGTGTTTGTTTTCATTTACAGGGCCACCGGATGAAGCGGCAGATTGATGTCTGGGGAAGCTGGGGTGAATGGGGCAAATGCAGTCGGAGCTGTGGTGGTGGAGTCAGCTTTCGGCAACGGCACTGCTATTCCCAAAGGTGAGGGCTGACCTCCTTTTTGTTTCTTCAAATGTGTTTTTCCATTACTGAGCTCCTGCACTTATGTTCCAATGTACATCCAGAACAAAAACGACCTAGTCTTTCATTCCAGGGGAATAAGTCACCTGAGTCCACTTTGAGATGATCCTCAGCTTCAGTCTCATCACTGCTCTCTTCAACACATCCTGGCTTTGGTCCTTTGCTAGAGCACAGTGGTTTCTCTGTGAGATCTGAGGCTCTGCAATCAAGTGATTGGTATGGCAGAAGCTGTTCCATCAGGTCTAGTGTGGCAAGCCTGGGGGAGAGGGAGAACAGTCCAGAGCAGTAGGTTTCTCTCCTGAGAGACAGTGCCAGTGCCAAGATTTTCTCTGGCTTATGATTCCCCGGAAGGTAAATTGCCCCAGAAGAAATGAAAGAGTGGAGTTGGCTCAAGCAGCATGAACACTGTGCCATCTTATTTGCAGCTGGGTTAAATGCAGTGGGGAGGATGACTGAGACTGTACCTGTTGGGAATGATGGACCCTAGATGCTGTTGTGGACAAAAAAAAAGAAAAGGGAAAAAAAGCACCAGACTATCAATAATGTCCTGAAAAAACCCAGCCTCTTTACATTTAGAGAAATGGGAGAGTTTGGGTTTTTTCTTAATAGAAGAATCCAGAGTTATGGAGCACTGATTCTTCTCACCCAGAATAAAGACAGGTCTCTCTTGAAGGCTGCCTGTTATGGCATAGACATGCCAGAATCCCTGGCGGCCTGTCTCTCCACTTTAGAATGCTGAGATATTAGACATTTGTTGGCTTTTCAGATCAATTTCTTCCGTAAGTGTTACTCTCCATAATTCGCAGCTGGAGTTATTTGACTGACACTTCCCACAGGCGTGTTTAGCTCTTAGAATCATAGAATCATTATGGTTGGAAAAGACCTCTAGGATCATCAGCTCCAACCTTCATCCCACCATCTCCCTGACCACTGACTAGACTATGTCTTGAAGTGCCA
>VZZY01019549.1:0-44587 GCA_013400335.1 Eurystomus gularis | reverse complement strand
ATGATTCTATGATTCTATCTTGTGTCTTCATTCATGAGAGCTACTTACAGACACATCCTAGATCAGGCACCCAGCCATTCTTGGTGCATTCAGTTGTGCTTTTAGTGTTTTATAATGTTGTTGTGCCAGTTAGTGTTTTATAATTATATGCAGGATTACACTGAATTGTGATTATATCACCTGCTTTGTAGCCATCTTCTTGAGGTCTAAACTTTCCATTGGGAATTCTTGGAGGAGAGCATCTCAACTACTGAACACGGAAGACCTGAAGATGCATTAACTTGTATCTCTCCCTGAAAGAACTGCTTGTGATTCATAAGTCAGTCATTATCTTGGATTTGAGCTTGACAGACACCCAGCTAAGACTATTAGTGTTCCTTTATTTTATTCATACCGCTGCAATTCATACGCTATCAGTCAAATAGTTCTTTCCCCCATCTTCCAACATACAGCACAGCCACTGACTTGCACCAGAGGGAACTAATTTTAGGAATCTGGAACAAATGGATTTATATGTAGAATTGAATTGAGAATAATGACTGCATGTGTAAAACTTCATTTCAGTATAATGCTAGAAAATAGAAACTGTACTCTGAGAAATTCAGAAGTTTGCTCATTAGTTCCATCAATTTAGAAAAAAAAACCAAATAAAATAATCTAACTTGAAAGGATAAGGTATATATAAGAACCATTCTTAAAGCCAGGGAGGGAAGAAGAATTTTGATATGACAAATAGATTTAAAAGGAACAACCATGGAATTTAAAACAGATTGTTTGAAAAAAGGTATATATTCAGGGAAGACCTCCTTCAGGCAGCTTACTGAAATAACGAGGTACCTGTAGTTTTGAAGAGCTGTATAATGTTTTAAAATCTAATCAGTATTCTACATTGTAACAGTATGGATCCAGAATAATAGTAGCTAAATTGAAATACAAAAGAATTTATCTAGATTACCGTATTTTGAGTGAGTCACAGTTTGTAATAAGTTAGGTTCCTTATGAGAGCCACTAAGTGGCTTTGCCACAGGCACGTGGCAAAGAAGCAAGCTCATACAAGGAAATGCAAAGCAGATATTCTCGAATGCCTAGCTCTAAATTATAGCTCTCATTCTAAACTTCAGAAAGAAATTATGTAACAAGTAAATGGTATAGTTTGCTATTTTTTTCAAGTTCATTTTTCTTGATTGCCACCAACTACATCAGTTAAAATCATAGCTTTTCATTTAATGACTTACCTTTACATGTAATACAGCCCATCCACATCAGAAACACTATGGTGTGCCTCAGCACTGCCATTTCCAAGCTGCACAAGTTAAAGATGTCCTCTGCAAGACTTGCTATTTCCTTTACTCCAAATCGCATATACTTGTATCACTCCCACAATTCCCGAGGCTGTCCTTGCAATCTCCTCCCCTAATTTTGTTGCAACACAGCAGTCAATCTGTCCAGACAAATTACACAATTGTTGCAAAAAGGCTTCGATACTTTTGTCACAAAACTTTTCAGACTGAACTTGACCCAGAAGTGTTATGAAATCTGTAACCAAAACTTCCTGGTGTATTTATAACAATAAATAGTGCACTTAGCTTTTCAAATGTTACAACTTCAAATTTTGTTTTGGTCAAAACCACCTCTTATGTGGAGCCCATAATTTATTATCAATTTGCTTAAGATTTTAACAGCCTAATAAAATACTAAGTTATTGTTGGTCCTATTCCAATAATTTTGACATTCATCGTCCAAATCTACATAACAAAGCCTCAGTAATGCAAATGATTTTTTTAAAGAACGTTTTACAGAAAACTGGTGTTACACTTATCCTTCCACTGCTCTTCCGGTTGATATGATCAGTCTTTCTCAAGGAGACTAGCAAGACAGGAGGGGAATGCTACAGAGAACCAACTAGCGTACCATGTTTTTTATTGGGAAAAATTCAAGGCAAGTGGCAAGACCTCCTAAGTACTGAGGTCTCCTTGTGTGTATTTTCTTAATACAGTCCACCTTTTGGATCCCAGTTATTCTTGTCTCTGCTAAAAATTGGGTTTACCTGGACAAGAGCCAAGTTGCACTTCTTCTGGTCCTGCTGCTTGACCACTGTGGTTTCTTTTTACAGTCTTTTACCTCTGTTCATCCCTGTGTCATCCCACATTCTCCTTTCCCATGTGACATTTTAGTCTGAAGTCAAAGATAGCTCAATAGCTGCTTGTTACAGGTGTGAATTACCTGAGCAACATAGTGGCCTTCTATGATGGAGTAGCTACATCAGTAGACAAGGGAAGAGCTACAGATGTCATCTATCTGGACTCCTGTAAGGCCTTTGACATCATTTCCAACAACATCCTTCTGTCTAAATTGGAGAGATATAGATTAGATGGATGGGCTGTTTGGTGGATGAGGAATTGGTTGGATGGCTGCATCCAGAGGGTAGCAGCCTGTCCCTCAATATCCAGATGAAGATCAGTGATGAGTAGTGTCCCTCAGGGCTCTGTACTGGGACTAGTACTGTTTAATATCTTCATCAGTAACATAGACAGTGGGATAGAGTGCAACCTCAGCAAGTTAGCAGATGACACCAAGCTGAGCAATGTGGTTGACATGCCTGAGGGACAGGATGCCATCCAGAGGGACCAGTACAAGCCTGAGAAGTGGGTCCATTTGTACCTCATGAGCTTCAACAAGTCCAAGCACAAGGTCCTGCACCTGGGCAGAGGCAGCTGCAGGAATCAATACAGGCTAGAGAATAAAGGGATCAAGAGCAGCCTTGTAGAGAAGGACTTGGCAGTACTGGTGGGTGGATAGCTGGACATGAGCCAGCAATGTGTGCTTGCAGGCCAGAAGGTCCACCATGTCTAGGGCTGCATCAAAAGAAGTACGGCCAGCAGGTTGAGGGAGGTGGTTCTGCCCCTCTACTCTGCTCTGGTGAGAGCCCACCTGCAGTGTTGTGTCCATCTCTGGAGTCTTCAGCACAGTTGTCCTGGTTTGGCCAGGAGGGGGTGGGGAGCGGCAGCGCGCAGCCACGTGGCTCGGCTACCCTCCTACTAAACCAATACAACAGTAAAGACATGGATCTATTGGAGTGAGTCCAGAGAAGAGCCACAAAAATGATCAGAAGGATTGAACACCTCTCCTATAAGGGCAGGCTGAGAGCTGGGTGGCTCAGCCTGGAGAAGAGAAGGCTCCAGGGAGACCTTATTGCGGCCTTTCAGTACTTAAAAGGCGCCTGTGGGAAAGATGGGGACAGACTTTTTGGTAGGGCCTGTAGTGACAGAACAATGAGTAATGGTTTTAAACTAAAAGAGTGTAGATTTAGGCCAAATATAATGAAGAATTTTCAGGATATTCTTGTCTCCCAATGTGCACGCTGCTAGGAGCTATTGTGGAATACAGGATTTACTAACAGCAATTGACTCTGTGTTGTCTTTACTCCCTTCAAAGACACACATGGTATTGTTTTCTTTACGGAATGATAACACATATCTGAGGACCAACAGATATTGCTATTGCTATATATGCTAACTGAATTTTATTGTCTTTGATATGCCACTTCATACAACTGACAGAACTTCAAAGCATCTTGCAGAAAATCAAGTGACAAGTATCCAATATTAACGCCTATGTTAATTGTTTTGTAAGGAACTAAGCACATTCCTTAGAGAAAACCAGAAACACAAGTATGCGACTAATATTTCTAGAGGCATGTATAATTTATTTGTATTTTACATTCTTGCATACCAGTCCAATGTGCCCCTAAGCACTAGCTGTTGGAGCCCTGGCAGGTTTGCAATAGAAAAGCAATTAACCTCACAAACAGTATAGAGCAAAGCTTTCTGGATTTCACACTGAGTCAATCTTTCCAACTTGTTCATGACCTTCTAATCCTCCTGTGCTTCAGAAAGACTGGTCTCTCACTCAGGAATTTTTACTTCTAGCATAGCACTAAGAACAACAAAAAAGGTGAAATTCATTTCCACCTTATCTGCCACCATTCCTGTCCCTTTTTAGAGATCATTAGCTTTTATAGATCTGTATAGGTCGTTAACTTTTGGCCTCATTTTTAACTCAGTTGCTGGGAAACACTGATTTACCTTTTCTAAACAGTAATTGCTGATCAGGCAGCTGTTTCCAGTAAGTCAGTTTCAAAATGCTTGCATAGGTTTTATTACACAACATGTAGATTTCTTTCTTTTTATTAAAAAAAAAAAGACAACAGAAAGTGTCTTCCTATTCAAGATCGTGTCTCTTTATATTCACTCAAGAAAACACAGGCACTGTTTAAAAGATCTGACCTCCACACTGAGGCAGAAGGCGGCTGTACTCGGTGTGTACAATCACTTTGTCTTTGCCTTAATGAGGAGGATGCTCAGCAAGACCAGCCTTCTGCACTAGTGGTATGAGCTGAAGCCTGCCTGAAAGCATTGCTCAGGTAAGTGAGAAGCTGGCTGCCTTTGCCCAACTCTGACTAGATGACTCTGATATGAGCTGGGTAACAAGCAGCAGACAAACTTTGCTGTTTCATATTTGCCAACTTCATGCATTTTGTAACACACTGGGAGTGGGAGACCAGAGGTTCACAGAGATTCTGGTGACAACCCTTAAATGGACTCACATGCAGATAAAATTGAGCACCTTAAGTCTACATGATTAGAGAGGTCACAGGCAGGTTATGCTGACAATCTAATTCATAGTGAAAACAGTATCTCCTCAGGATAGGGAGTGTGGAACCCCGTAAACAAATGTTCAGCACTGTGCAGAAGATTGAGCCCTCTTTGTGCAGGGGCCACCAGAAGCCAGCACCCAACACATCTACCAGTTGGAGTGAGTGGCCTGCTTTCCTGGGACTGTGGTGTCAGTTTAACACCGATCAGAGGAGCAGGGCCTTTGATTTGCCATACAACAGAAAGCTTACAGGAGAAATTACCATCCTCCTACTCTACCCAACCTGCTGCTTCATTAAAAAAAAATCAAGTTATACTTAATTTATATTACTTTACCACATACTGAGTGGTGTAGTACTGCTCTTTCACCCACTCTACCCAAAATTCCCCAAGACAACTACCTCCTTCTGATATCAGATATTTTATTGGAGCCCAGTGATACCCGACTGATTTTTAAACCCAGCAATTTCACGTCAGGACATTAGAAAGTAAATTACCACTTATTAAAACATAGAAAGTTGCTCTGAATTCCACTCCCAACAAATGTTCTGGAGACTGACATTTAATCTCTTCCTCTCCATTTTCCCCAGCTCTGCTCTTTAGAGAGAAGGGTCTATTTACATTTACCAAATATTCAGAGCTCCTCAAAGGCAACAGGACTGGGCAACAGGCCCACCAGCCTCACTACATGAAAGACTTTAAAATCAACATAAGTTGTTGAAACTTCACTGTGAAACAGGTTCATCTTGATTCAAATTATCTGAATAAACACACACGGCCCTCAAACCTTTGACTGTTACGGGAACTGCTCTGATCTGTGAGTTTACATCCAGACTAAAGGCAGTTTCCTCAGTTACATACCACGTAGTCAAGAACTTAACTGGAAAACAGAAATTACAATCTATAAATAAATCCAAATAGCTTTTCACCTGATGTTTGAAAAGAAACACATAAATGCAAGGTTGTTACACAGGAGGAACGGCCTCTCTGTCATGACTGGAGAGCTATTTTAAACTGAAAGAGTATGGATTTAGATTGCATATAAGGAAGAAACTTTTTACAATGAGGGTGGTCAGACACTAGGAACAGGTTGAGCAGAGTTGTGGATGCCCTCTCCCTGGAAGTGTTCAAGGCCAGGTTAGGTGGGGCTTTGAGCAACCTGATCTAGTGGGAGATGCCTCTGACCACAGCATGGGGACAAACTAGATGATCTTTAAAGGCTCCTTCCAACCCAAACTGTTCTATGATAATAAAAGGCCAACCTTGGAATAACTTGTACAAGGCAAACAGTGCAGAAAGGTATCATCTACCTACTCCCAAGGCACCACTATCACTGTGAAACGATGGAGCTGAGATCCATTGCCATTCTGATGCCATTAGAAGGCTCTGCTACACAAGGAAAGCCACCAAGAGAAACATAAAATAATTATTTTTATCATATCTCATACAGCCAAAATACCCCATTCTTTTCTGAATGTTTCTTAAAAAGAGGAGGCTAGGAAGAGAACTTAATTTTGGTTATGGCTTCCTAATAGGACAGTACAGAGACAATGGAGCTGTACTCTTCTCAGAGACGCACAGTGATAGGGTGAAAGACAACAGACACAAAGATGCAGCATAAGAAGTTCCAGTTAGATATTAGGAAAAAAGATTCACCATGAGCGTAAACAGACTTTGGAATAGGTTGCCCAGAAAGGTTAGGAAATATCTCCTTAGAGATATTTAAAAATCAGCCAGACAACATCTTAAGCAACCTGATTCTTATTCTTTAATTCTATGCATAACAATGCAAAAAGCCAGCAAAAAAGTTCGGGACTGTTAAAGGGTTAAACTGATGTCTTTGGTATGTTGGTGGTTATTTTTAAAGTTCCTCTAGCACTATGGTTTGGTAAGCCTTTCTCTGCTTCCAAATATACTTAGGAGGTCAGAAACATTCTTGGACTTGCATGTCACTGAGCCTAATTTGCACTGTATATTCCACATACATAATATAAATATATATATGTATATTTTGGAAAAATCAAGGTTGTAGATAGGAGTCACTAACAGTTTCCTTACCTTCTAAAAAGTAACTTGATCACTTTCCAGTGTCTTCATTAACTTCTGTAAGATTTCTGTGTTTGGTCGGTTTCATAGTGTTCACATTGTACATCTTCGTTTTCCAAGATTTCATATAGATATTTCAGAGTTTTTCCAGATTTTGAAACCCAAGCTGTAGCTTTCTTCTTTTACTTAATTCTGCTGTTCTAATCAATAGAAATAATATAGCCCCAGATTACAAACTGCAAGCAATAAGTGTCAAAAAAAAGGAAAATGGGAAAATGAATAAAAGAAATCCATATTCTCTCTACCAAAGAAAACACTTAGATGCTGTCCTAACATGCTGCCAAAAAAAAAACCAAACAAAACCAAAACAGGCCAGAACAAGAAAATTAAATATACTAGCATAGGCTGGTGTTAGGAAACAGCTGGGAAGATGTTGACACCATCAGGCCTGAAACAGGCACCAACACAGTGATATGTAGATGCTCCATGTGAGGTATTTCTCCCTGATGGCTGCAGGATGCACCCTCCTTCCCCACCCTGAATGGATCTTCCAGATCATGGAAACAGGTTTGATCTCTGTGGTATGGTCAAGACTATGGATTTGGCGGTTTGGCCTGATCTAAGCTAAGGGGATCAAGTGCAGAGCTGCTTGACTAGTAGTGCTGAAGAGCCTCAGTGATATAATGTGTGTACCTTATTACCCTTCTTGTTTATTGATCTTCTTTTAACCATGTTTGTACTTCCCTTTCTCCACACTAGTCTCTTTCCAAATAAACAATCTGCCTCAAATTACTTTTTCCCCATTTGTCCCAGTTTGGTTACATCTGTATTCAAATTTGTTTTTTTCAGATACTGATGCCTAGGTAACGTTGACCTTGTGTGGTGTCACTGATCTGGTCATGGACATACTAGTTACCTTGCAAGATTTTTCTTCTAGATCTAGCCCATTATGTAAACATCCTTCATGTCCAAGCGAAATGGAGTTTTTTTTCCTCTACCTTCCATCGACGCCGGAATGATTCAGATTTAAAAACTCAGAGACTGAGATGAATTTCTATATGGTTGGGCCCCAGCACAAATAGTTTCTGCATGCATAGCAAGCCTAGGTGGCACCTATTAAGGTAATAATGCTCAGTACACCAAAATTTACTTGTTAAAAACTTATCGCAATAATTTTGTTAAACTGAGTTCTTACATTATTTCTTAACTGAGGAAGACTCACCAATTCACATTACAATTGTTGTTCATAACACAACCTAGAAATAAAAGCTGTTGTGAACATCTAATTCAGATTTACATGTCACACTTCGTAAGTTCTTTATGTTAAACTGCTAAATTTCATTCTTGTTTGTCTTTATTTTTAAATACCACTTTACAAAACAATGACTTTTTAATATTTTGAAACATTTTGGAATCAAAATCATAGAATGGTTTCGGTTGGAGGGGACATTAAAGATCACCTAGTTCAACCTCTCCTGCCGTGGGCAGGGACAACTTCCACTAGACCAGATTGCTCAAAGTGCCATCCAACCTGACCTGGAACCTGCCACGGGGAGGTGGCATCCACAACTTCTTGGGGTAACTTGTGGTGTCTTACCACTTTCACAGTAAAGAATTTCTTCCTAACATCTAATCTAAATCTACTCTGTTTCAGTTTAAAGCTGTTACCTCTCATCCTATCACTACACTCTCCGATAAAGTGTGCTTCCCAATATTTCCTGGAGGCCAGGCCCTCTTTAAGTACTGGAAGGCTGCTGTAAGGTCTCCCCAGAGCTTTCTCTTCTCCAGGCTGAACAACCCCAACTCTCTCAGCCTGTCCTCATAGGAGAAGTGCTCCAGATACCTGATCATCTTTGCAGCCCTCCTCTGGACCCACTCGAGCAGGTCCATGCCTTTCTTACACTGGGGGCCCCACAGCTAAACACAATACTCCAGGTAGGGGCTCACAAGAGTGGAATAGAGGGGGGAAATCACCTTCCTTGACCCACTGGTCATGCTTCTTCTGATGTGGCCCAGGATGTGATTGGCTTTTTGGGCTGTGAGCACACATGGCTTGCTCGTATTCAGTTTTTCATCCACCAATAGCCCCAAGTCTTTCTCCTCAGGGCTGCTCTCAATCCACTCATTGCACAGCCTGTGTTTGTGCTTGGGATTGCCCCAACCCATGTGCAGGACCTTGCGCTTGTCCTTGTTGACCTTCATGAGGTTTGCAAAGTCTCTCTGGATGACATTCCTTCCCTCCAATGTGTTGGCTGTGCCACACAGGTTGGTGTCATCAGCAAACTTGCTGAGGGTGCGCTCAATCCCACTGTCCATATAACCAACAAGATGTTAAACAGCACCAGCCCCAGTACCAGCCCTTGAGGAACACTATTCACTACTGGTCTCCACTCCAACATCAAGCCATTGACCACAACTCTTTGAGTGCCACCATCCAGCCAACTCCTTATCCACCAAGTGGTCCATCCATCAAATCTATATCACTCCAAGTTAGAGGATGTCATGTAGGACAGCATCAAAATGCTATTGAAATAGCATGCAAAATGCTATTTTTATCAACCTTTTTTTCCCCACCAAATGGTTGACAGGGTTTTGATTAAATAAGCAGAATTTGTCTGGAATGCTTGAATTTCTTTTTTATTTATTCACCTAGCACTCAAAAAAGCCTTGGGAAGCCATACAGAACAGCATACGTGCAATGCTATCACGGAGAGATGCAGTTTAGACCTAAAACACAGAAGAACCCCTTACAGTGACGTTTTTATTAAAACATACCAAAATGGATGCAAAGCAGACATTGTCCATATTTCTGAATTTTCTTCACGTCTTCAGGCACATATGGTCACAGGCAGAGCCTCAATAGTTTAATGTCAATGAACCCAATGTTTAAAAGTCACAGGAAAACATACAAAGTAGTTGGACTTTAATAATTTTAAAAGTTTTAATAATTTGAATACCCCAATTAGAAAAACAAAGATCCTTCACTTTTTTTAATAATAAATAACTACTCTGTAGAATTTGCACATTTTTAGGTTTTAAATGGTTTCATAGACCCCTCAAATACTTTTTTTCGAATACTTGCTTTTTTTTTCCTGTCCCTCAAGCCTCATCCTTTAGAGGTTTCTTACCTGTGAAAGGAGACATGGGTGCTGTCAAGATCTACAAAATAATAGGTCTCTCCTTTCTCACTGTAATATTAGAGTTTAGCATCCATTTGAAGTGCATAAAATTAAATCTCAATTTAACTATATTCTGTAGTCACAAAAGCCCTCATGCTAGCAAAATTACAAATATTCTTATAAAGGGCACTACTTGCTCTGCATCTTCTTATTGCGGTGCTTTGCTCAAGTCCTCCAGATCATGATGCATCCTCAAGTTTACCACTGTAAGCCTTACAAAACTCCTTCATCCTAAATTTTCCACACGTGCCAATATTGCATCCTTCTGCTGCTCAGTTCTCACACCACAAAGCACATTCATTTTCCTCTCCCTCCAGCTCATACCCAGCAATGCCACTGAACACTCATTTCTCAAAGCTGACTGTAGTGATCTTGAAAATGAGGCCACCTTAATTCAGCTGTTAATAATAGATAAAGAACATGTACATACTTTTCCCATAGGCTTTCCTGAAGTCCATACTTATTTTTCTCTTTCAACACACCTTGGATATGCCAGCTGTCCACTCTTACACTGCACTTGAAAGAGAGTTGTACCAGATTCTGCTCCAAAATGATTCTGTTTACAGTAAAATCCAACATAATCTCCATGGTAAAAGTGAACCTGATCCTTATAGAACCCTTGCAGCAGCACATTATTTTTCTCCATTTCAGTTTTTGACAAAGTACACGGCTCTAAAGAAAAGACAGTTAATCAGTGTTAATAAATCTATTTTTGAAATATTATCATTCTGATTAGTCTACACTAAAACCATGGATTATTTTCCATTCTCTTAATATATTATAGATGAAATCACTGTATATTTGGATATTCCGGGCATGTCATATTTAAGACAAAAGAAATCAGACAAGCTTACACTTGCTTCTATTAAAATTTTCATCTCTAACCGAAAAGAATTAAGATCTTAGAGTTCTAGTTGACAATCTCAATTTTTAAATTCTAAGTATCTGAATTTAGAAAGAGTTGGGTGGTTCAGCCTGGAGATGAGAAGGCTCCAGGGAGACCTTACTACAGCCTTTCAGTACTTAAAGGGGGACTGTAGGAAAGATGGTGAGAGACTTTTTAGCGGGGCCTGTAGTGACAGGACAAGAGGTAATGGTTTTAAACTAAAAGAGGGTAGATTTAGGCTAAATAAAATGATTTTTTTTACGAGTGGTGAAACGCTGCCACAGGTTGCCCAGAGAGGTGGTAGATGTCCATCTCCGGAAACACTCAAGGTCAGGTTGGACGGGGCTTTGAGCAACCTGGTCTAGGTGAAGATGTCCCTGCTTACTGCAGGGGGGTTGGACTAGACCACCTTTAACAGTCCCTTCCAAATTATTCTATGATTCTATAAATTATACAGATAAATAAGTGCTCATCTATCTTACCACACCTACCTATACAAACTGGTGGTGAAGTCCACTGTCCTTCAGAACAGTAGATTCTCTCAGATCCTTGCATAAAATGATAGTCAGAGCAACTATACTGAACTGAAGAACCATTGGCATACTGGGTCAGGGGTGGGAGAGTAAGAACTCCATTCACAATAGAAGGAGGAGAGTTACACTTTTCTGTAGGAGCTGGAATAACATTAAAAACATTTGAGAAACATTCAGCTTATGAAATCGACAAATCAGCAGCTTTAAATGACTGTCAACACTAGATATCCATCAGCTCTCAGTGTATTTTCTTACTATTTCATTATCTCTCAGATCAGGAGGCAACCCTCCTGCTTAATTCTAACCATAAGAAATCCCTCGTGCGCATTTAATGGTGTACTGCTGTCTTTCTACAGAGCTTTGATTATCTTGGTCTTGGAGAAGAGCTACTCATTTCTACAGCCTTCCCCATCAAAGGAAGGGGTATTGTTTTTCTATGCTTGGATGTATTTAACAATGCAGCTTCTTGTGAAAGGATATCTGTGCATATCTTTATTGTTGAACCCTAAACATCTATTATTTACAACACATTCTAGGCCCACACTGCCAAAGCTAAAATAGCTCTGAGACTGATTAATTAAAAAAGGCAATTAAAAAAAAAAAAAGAGTATTGTTTTACCTCGTGTGATGCACTTCGGATATTTTAATCTGCCGTGGTTACACTGTGTCCTCCCAGGAGATGGAGTGGTAGTCTGGGGAAAACTGTATCCCTGTTTACATTCAAACTCTATGAGATCACCGTGCAGGAAAATTAATTCTTCTTGTTTCCATTTCAACTCTATGTTGTTGCTGTTCATATCAGTTACATTCAGAGTGCATGGTTCTAGGAAATAAAAGCATACTTCAGTAAAAAGTAATCTTAAGTGGTTTCTTAGCTCCCTTCTTTAGAAATCAAGAAAGAGTAATCTGAATCAACAGTTCTATAAATGTTTTCAAATCTTGCAAGGAAAAGAACTATAGATACATTAAAAAGAGCATACAAATGTAAATAAAGGGGCTTAAGTAACAGGAAAAGAAAAAAAAAAACAAAACAAAACCAAAACCATAAAAGCCTAAATCTGGAACAGTAAATCACATAAAACACCCACTTCTGACAAAACCAGGCTTCTACAAGTCTTTGTAAACATATGGAAGCCTGGTTTACCACTGAAGAAGAAAAGAACTTTACTGTAACTTGAAAGGACTTTTTAAAATTAAAATAGTCATCCATCAAAATAACCTGTCAGATTTGATTGACAGGTTTGGTAAGCCCTTTGAGGATAGTAGTAGCTAATGTACAGTAAATTTCAACTGTTAACCTGAGGAAGCATTTTGACAATTCCTCTTTGTTTTTTTCTTTGTTTTGTCACTGTAAAAACAATTTAGAGATCTTCCAAAACCTTTTTGGAAGTTTTGTGTTCTTTTGGGGGCTTTCTCAGGTTATTCAGAGTCAATATTGTTTTGGTTGCCATCTGACAGGTTTCGTAAAATTTAGTGCCAGGATCATATCAGGCAGCCTGACTTTCCATTAGAGAGTTAAACTCATTAACTTTTAAAACCACTGTTCAACTTCAATAAAACCTGACAGAGGAACAGTTATAAAAACAAACTTCTACAAAGTTCCATGAGAATCATTGCCTGAGAGAAGCCCTTAATGCTTTGCTGAGGCAAAAGCAAGGAGAAATCAGTTATTACACACTCTGATGACAGCACCATAACAATTAATTGAAATAGACACTTTCCTGAAACTAACTACAGTATGTGCTCTGTCTGGTCTCTTTAGGAGAGGGTTGAAAAGAAACCTCAGAAAACACAGAAAGGATTATGTGGTTATTTGGATGCTTAGGAGACAAATAATGCTTATAGGAAATGAGTTTTCATTATTTCATAGGTTTTGCTACATTTGAGTATTCAGATCCAAGAATGCTGATCTGGACCTTTCAATCCAGACGAGGTACATTTTATTCATTTAGAAATATGTAATTAAAACTGAACTGGTTATTTATTTGCATTTTCACAGCAGATCACAAACAAAGTAAGTCAATTTAACAAAGGATGCTAGCAAAATAGAACCGTTTTATTACAGGAAGGAAAGAAAGAAATAAACAACTCTTGTAGATCATCCGAAGTATATTCCTGCTAGCACTGGTGAATTCCTAATGGGAGCTCTGTACATTGTTTTGAACAGCTCACATGAAAGCAACATGGAAAAATTACAAAGTCTAAATTAACTGACAGATATGACGACACATAATACAAACAAAGGTTGAAGGTTTAAAAATGAAAGTCCAAGAAGTCATTGTATTCCTTCTTAAAAGCCATTTTGGCAATAGCTGCAGTCATTCCTTCTAAACATCTATTGAAGGAGAGGAAGAAATTCACTGAATAGAGAATATTGGAGAAGTTAAATAATCCTCCAAGGTAACAGGGATAGCTATGTTCTAGAATAGCTCTCTCTGGAAAATAGAGGAATCTAAGTAATTGCGTGTTTGTAAGAACAGGCCAGTGGACACCTAGCACGAGTGGCCTAGGTGTACTGGATTGTGGTTCATCCTCAAGTTTCTGGAATTTTTTTTAACTCAAAAGAGAAAAAGTGGTCATGAAATTATTATCTTGAAATTCTTTCCGGTTTTACCTTTCTATATAATGCATGACAAAACATACCTTTTTTTCCTCACAAGACTTACCTAAGCAAGTTGGTTTTTCTGTCCAGTTTCCGTGTTTGCAGTAAACAGTACTAGGTCCATCCAAAAAGTAGTAACTCCGACAACCATATTCTACTGAGGAGCCATTTTTGTAACTCATCAATAATGGACCAAGAAGAACACCATTTTGAATCACAGGTGGAGAGGTACAGTCTTGCTGTATTTCTAATACAAGGTAGAGAGATAGGTATTTAGATCTGTAAAACAATACTAACTCCGGCAAAAGTACCAGACTAATAATAGACTGTGGAAAAAAATTACATACAAATAAAATAAACCAATACTTTTGTAGATTTTGTTTTCAGAAACTCTACACTTGCTTTACTGAATTGCTGACAGGCATTCTATTTCCCTCTACACTCCTCATCCATGTAAGCTCTTGACACTTGCTGGTTTACACTCAATATAGATTAGTTCTTTTTCTGGGATGAGACAGTTGTCATTTGTTGCTTGAAATGTTTAGCCCATGTGTGGTTCAAAATAAATAAAAGAAACCTCACTGGAACTATCAATCAAAGGATCAACAAAATACTCATGAATTTGCATGTCAAGACAACATTAATATAAAGGGTACAAAATGACTGAAGGTAAATACTAATGTATGGAATAAAATAACAAATACAGAGCAGACTTTTAGACGTAGTTTTCAATCACTAGAAACAAGTGACAACAGCATTTCCTCCATTCAGATGGCTACACACATTTTCAATAGTAAGTAACTGTACCACAGCAAGAGTACTAAAAGTAACGATAAAACGCTTATCATAGCATTGGAGAGGATTGAAGTCCCTTTTAAATAGAAAAGCAATGTTCACCTACTTGTGTCTTCGTTGTGGTATGTTTTGCTTGCCCTTATTGCTGCATCTGCCTCAAGTGATGGTGATACCTCAGATTCCCTTCTATCCATAGCTCCTACAACCATAGCAGAAACTTAGAATCAGTTTTCTCAGAAATAACTCATTTTCAAATACAAAAGCAGACAGACACTAACGCATTGTAAGATGTAATAAAATAACAAAATCAATATTCCAGGGGAGTACTACACAACATGGATGTCATTTGAATTCACCTAGCTCATAATTTCTCTTTAATCTGTGAACAACAGACTGCCTGCAAATGATGCAGCACTTTACCTCTCAAGCATTTTAACAGAGGAGGACATAAACAGTTTTGCAGATATGAAAACTGAGGCTTTTCAGGAAATAAAGCATTATTTGAAGAATCATTTCCGTTAACTTGTTAGTCTTCACAAAAGTACTAACCAATGCAAACAGGGGGTGATGTCCATTTTCCTTTTTCACACTGGATTTCCTCAGATCCTCTTATTTCAAAGGTACTTTGACACTGTATACGAACTTTGTCTCCATTATGATATGTCCTTCTAACTGTGCTGATATGGGCATGAGGAGGAAGAGGTGGGGGAGGACACTTATTTTTTACATCTGAAAAGAAAAAAATGCATATTATTTTCTCACTAAGCAAAACCACACACACAACTAGTTTGACTATGCAGCATGCAATCCTATCATTCAGAATACATTTTTGGTTAATCTAGAGTAATTGCTTACTCCCATTTTCTTAACAAAATAGGAGGCCAGAATAAAAAAGTGATTTCACATTCAACAAATATAAAACAGACATATTATGCTATTGCACTGCTATAAAAGAATCTATAATTTTTCCATATTGACTTAGAATCATAGAATGATAGAATCATTTAGGTTGGAAAAGATATCTAGTCTTTTATCATTATCAAGTCATCTAGTTTATTATCTAAACTAGATAATCTAAACTATCATCATTATCTAGTCATTATCAAGTCCAGCCTTCACCCCAACATCTCCCTGACCCCTAGGCCATGTCCTGAAGCACCACATCTACTTGTTTTTTGAGCACCTCCAGGGATGGTGGCTCCACCACTTAATTAATAAAAAGTTCTTTAAGGGACATCAGGAAGTAGATATTTCCCATAGTCTCCATTGATATAATATTTAAAGTAGCTTATGTATTAATTCTAATGCTACAGAAGCAGCAATAATCCTGTAGCCAATTTCCTATCCCCAAATTAAGTTTGCAATTACTGTATCCTCAAAACCAGATTTAGGTCTTGTTTTCATTCTCCTGAGCACTCCACCTTCTCTGTGGCCACTCAAGAAAAGTTCCTGCTGTGACATCACAATAAATACAGGGCTGGGGTCCTAACACATGCCCTTTACATCAGAGGTTCTAGTGCATTTTAAATGCTACTGCGTCTTCTAGGAAAGGAAGATGAACTTCATCTTTGTAGTTAGTCACATAGTCTTCTACAAGATCAGCTATAAAGGAATTACAAAACACTAATTTTACTGAAAACTGTGTTTAACATATCTGTATTTTTTAAAGGCTAAATATAAGTTTTTCAAATCTCAAGCACCCTCTACACAATAATTCTTAAATTTAGAAAATTGGAAAACATACCTTATGGGGAAAATTCCTGTAAAAATATATTGGAAAAGAATACCATAGATTTAGCTTAAGCCAATACACACGACTGATTGTCCCATCCTCTGTCATGAATACCTGGCACCCCTTGTATATAAAGCACAGAATTTTTTACCGTAAGGCACTGAGATCTCCTAAAGCTCAGAAGTAATTTTCATAAAGGGTACAATATCCAGATAAGACAGTGACCTACAACTGTCAAGGTACATTGAATGATATTGTAAGTTCTCAGCTAGCCTAAATGTTGATCTGTGTACTACTGTTTTCTGCTGTATACTGTATCTCATCTGGTTCACTAGACCTTTCATTATTTTGAAAGTTCCTTTTCCGAGAATCAACGTTATCCCTCAATGACTGGGGAAGTGATAGTAATTGCTAAAGGTTTGTTTCTGTCCTCAGGATGACTTTTCTAGCTAATTCTGTTGAAAACATGAATAGTTTGGAGAGGCTGTAGAACTCTGAAAAGTACCACAATCCAGAAGCTCT
This sequence comes from Eurystomus gularis, assembly GCA_013400335.1. Classification (NCBI taxonomy): domain Eukaryota; kingdom Metazoa; phylum Chordata; class Aves; order Coraciiformes; family Coraciidae; genus Eurystomus; species Eurystomus gularis. The sequence goes on along the minus strand of VZZY01019549.1, from coordinate 27,637 downwards.
GGAGGAACTTGTGACAAGTTTTATCTTTAATGCCTCTGAAGAGGCATGTTTACCCCCTCACAAGGTAGGATTAAACATGCTTGATTAAACCGTCATGTAATCAGAACATGGTTTAACATGAGATTTAGGGGCTGAATAACTTCCCCGTAATTGTTGATTCCTGCTTCTCCAGGATACAACACAGAGAGACAACAGCAAGAGACAGCATCTGTTCTATTGTTAGAGTCTACTAAAAACTAATTTCAATTATTATTGCCTCTCTCCTCCCTGCTACCTCCCTCCTACCATGCCATTCAGCTAACACTGGATTTCTATATAGGCTGTGAACAGGTACAAAAAGCATATTTTCATTTTGCATTCATAAAGCCTTTTATGAAAGAAGGTGCTAGTGTTTCACTAAGAGTTTGACATTGCAAAACTATGAAAATAAGGTACCTTCACATACTGGAGGGTCTGGATGCCATCCAAAATAATAACATTGAATTAGGTCAAATTCACTGACAGAATAATTTCTATCGCAGAAAAAGTGAACTACATCTCCCTCTTCATAGATTTTCTTCACAGGATAGAAACCTCCATGTGCTACTGCACTCAAAGAGGAGCAAGTTATTTCTAGGAAGAAAACACATAGCATGTGAAAACCAGTTGAGGAAGGCTTCCCCCCCACCCCAACAGCTTATAAAACAAAATTTGTTCATTTGTAGAATAAATCACATTTCAAACAGATTTATTTTGCAGCCCATTACATACTAGTGCAGTTTGGAGTAAGGGACCATCCGTGTGTTAGACACACTGCTTCTTCTGTAGTATTTCCTCCTGCAGTACGATATCCCTCATCACATTTGTATAGCAGCGTTTCATTCAGTTGAAGCTCTTGTTGGGCTGCGAAATAGCTGCCATGATGTAAATTTGGTACTTGACATGACTCTGAAATAAATAAAGCATGTGCATAATATTAATTACTCTTTTTATTTCAAGTTATTCATCTAAAATTTTCCTTAGATACACCTTAGAAGTGGTCATATCCGAGGAAAAACCTTTGCAAATAATGAATAAAAAAATGCAATAGTTTACACAAGTCTTCTGGTCATCATTTGGGAATAAGGCTTGCATAGCAGTAGATTATTTGAAACAGTTCATCTATACGGATTCCTTCTACATATAATTTGATTTATACAACTTCATAAAACTAGCAGCATGTGAAAGCTGACAACTTCTTTCCAGGAGATACAGCTGAGAACCTACTTTAGGAGTACTCAGATAATAACCTGACATATGCAGTTTGGTCCTACGGGTACAGCAAGGACAGCAGAATTATATATGTAAGACATTATAAAGGAGAAAAATGCGCAATTCTACCTAATTTTTTAGTACAGCTTGGCTGAGAGGACCATCCTTCTGGCCAACATTGTACTGTATCTTCAGTGCTGCTGCTCGGAGTGTGGTAGCCTGGATTACATTTGTATTGCAGTTTATCATGTATTTTGAAGTACGTTTCTGTAGCATAAAATAATCCATTTTCCAAAAGAGGCTTGATACATTTTTCTAAATGAAAGGAGACAGTTTGGTTAGAAAGAAAGGATTAATGGAACATTTTTGTTCTCTCATAACCAAAAGACGGGAGTTTTTAGCGATCCTCATCTAATCTTGTTTTCTTGATCTAGTAAAGAAACTCTACCACAACTATCTAACAATACACCAAACTGATGGTAATAACATGGAACAGGACAATCAAGGAATCTAGAAGATAGATATTTGCAGAGAAACAATCTATTAGTTTTCCCAAAAATAAGGAAACTAGGAAACTTTCTTGGCATTCTTATAAAAACATATATGGTAAAAGCCCTTAAAATATATATTATTGTAAAAATATTCCATATATAAACATACACAGTTTGTATACATAAAGGATCAATTTCATCTCATTATCCAAATTTATACATTTTATCCCTCCTATTATGCAGCTTCTGTTCCTGTATGCTCCAGGAAATCCAGCTAGAAGTTTCCCGCTAGAAGCGGTGATGAGATTAACAAAGTGAACTCACTGTAGCATTGTGGTACTGGAGACCATCCTTTCGCTGTACAAGTTATTCTTCCGTCCTGAGTTCCAGCTTCAGTTGTATAACCAACCATACAAGAATAGGAAAGTTTTTTTCCCTTACGCATAGGGAAATAGTAACTTTTGAAATTGTAATAGTACTGGGCAATCTGTCCATTTTCTATATGTGGCAAATCACAAGGTTTATCTGCAAAAAGATAAATATATTTCTTACAAAAGCTCTCAGCCCAGATATGAACCTTTTTGCATTAATCTGAGTTGGTTTGATTCAGGCTTTCTAACAGTGAAATTCTGAATAATTACAAGCTTCAAGGGTCTTGTAAGACCTACTGAAATTAAGATATAATACAAATATATCAGCTTTTGTTCTTTAAGTTAACAGAACTCCAGCTGTAGAATTAAACTTCCTAACGTGACCTGGGTAAAACTGACGCAGGGCACATTTATTTGACTCTTTTATTTACCCCAGATGTAAGCATGAGCACTCTTTGCTGCATAAACATACTGATGTCTGCTCTAAAATCCAGTGGCAAGTGTCATGATTAGCTATGCCACAGCTCCTCAATTCATCAAATGTTATCAGAACAGAATGACACACTGCCAGGAGGCAATATAGGAGTTAATCTTGCTGAGGGGAATTTAAAAACAGAGTTGACAGAAATTAAGGAAGAAATGGGAGGTCAAGGAAAGAACAAGCAGAACTCCAATTAAAAAACCCAAAGTAGTAATAGGAGAAAATCTTCTAGTAGTAGTAAACGGAGCTGTGCTGAAAATTACGTTGTTGTTAAAAAACAAACAAGCAAGCAACAACAAAAAACCACAATCACAAACCAAAAAGCAATACTTATTTTTTGATTTCTTGTAAAATTACCCTTTGGATCTCAAAAATTCTCTTCATGGCATCAGAAGGCAACCTACTCTGAAGAATCAAGTTCTAAAAACGGAATCATCACCTGTGAATATCATTATAATTGGGCAGAATTTCTGCACAAGTTGGCACTGCTGCAGTCACCCTAAAAATATTAGGGCCAAAACAACAAATTAGCACTTCTTTACTCAATGACACTGGTAGAATTTCCTGATTTTACTAGAATCTTCTGCAAATTCAGTATTTTTACTAAAGTGCCAAGATAATTTTTTTAATCATTCCCTTCCTCACAAAGCCACTGTATTACATCTAAAAAAAACCCCCCAAACTAAGAACAAACCAAATCAAACTTGAGGTTAATGAAGATTTTCAAGTAATTAAGAGACAGAAACTGTTGCTATCTGCATACCTCTTGTTTGACTTTACAAAGGGCATCAGTGCCATTTCAAATGCTTTGCATAAGGACAAAACTTTAGTAAAGACAGAGGTAGTTGCAACAAATATGCTGGAGTTAAATATACATTAACAGGTACAAAAGGCAACGTGGAAAAAGGGACACCTTTTCAATTAATGGAGGTGCACCCTCATATGCAGTCCACAGCCTTGTGAACTTGCAGTTCAAGTGGTATGTAAACTATATAAACTCAGGAATTTTCAGCAATGCTGCTAAATAGGAATAGGAAATGCAGAACCACCCCAGACTAGCTTCTGCAGGTTCCATTTAACTCCCACTCCTTTGCTTTGTGGTAAAGCCAAAACACTTCAATATATAAAATGTTTCAATAGTACGAAATTCCATTTGTGTAAGCACCTCAAAACAGCTCAAATACATTTCAAAAGAAATTTTTTGTTAATAAAATTCTGAACCTTTCAATACTGTACCTTTGAAGCTTATATGTCAAACTGTAGCCCTGAGCTAAAGTGACAGTTGAATCGTGATCATCAGCCATCTCACAACAAAATTATATTTTAAAAGCAGTTTTTACTGTTAGTAAAGATATTAAAGACATGACACTTCAGTTACCTAGACTGCATGTTCTAGTTGCAATGTACATTTATTAACAATATAATTAAGTGTATTTACCTTCTGCAAAGAGTTTGCCTGAACACATCGTAACTAGGAAGAAAAAACAGCTTTTAAATCTCATCTTCGTTACTGTCTCCATCAACAGTTTCCACCACGTGAAAAATCCCTAAGTATTACTTTTGTAAATAATTAACTGGATTTTCAAAAGGTATTCACAAATGTCTTACTATCCATGGTATTTTGTAACAAGTTAGGTTACTGAAAACACTATTTTCATTTATTTTAGTTCTCCTAACACCATAGCACTAGACTTGCAGAATCTTACTTCCATTTAGCCTACTTTAGGTCAGTAAAGAGGACAGAATTTATCATTTTACAGTGAAACCAGGCAACAGGCTTATGGGACAATTTAAACTAACTGAACACTGTTTCCCTCAGAACCTCCTGAGTTCCAAGTTTAAAGGGCATTCTGTTATCAGATTATTTACCTTGGCTGAAATCATAGGAAACAGAAAATTACCCCCTCCTCCAGCCCACCCCAATATAACCAGTCAGTTGCATTCTATATATTATACATTCTGGAGGCTCTTACATTAAAGACATAGCCACTACTATTATCTGCTGGGTTTTGTTGTATACAACTAGCCCATTTTGAATCTTTTTTTAAAACAAAAATAAACTGAACCTCACTTACAATGCATTATCACTTAACTGACCGATGGCTACCAGTTGATTTAGCATCACGTTCCACCCTTGTGAGGCATATCCTTTAAGTTTGGTGGTGGGAGGGTACAATTTTAGTTTTTCATTTTTGTAGCCTTGCTCTAATAAAATGCAATTCCAAGGCACAGGAGAACATTTAAGGGAGATGCTGTGATGAATGTCATCTATCCAGCCGGATGAGATGCACGCTTGCATGTACTGCACACGTGATAGAATGGGAGCACTCACAAATCACCTTCTGTAAAATATCAGGTCAGAATTTCTAAACCCGCCCTTATAACACCACATAGTTCCATCATAATCTTGTAGTGCTTAAAAAAGATAGGAATCATTAATTTTTTTTCCTATAGTGACACATGATACCTTGAAACCTTACTAGAAAGTAAACTCAAGTTCCCCCCAAAATTTTTGAAATCCAGAGACTACGCCTCCCTTCCTCCCTACATCTCTCCGGATCAGACAAGCCAACATAACTTTCCCACAAACAATTGTTTTTAATTCAATTCTACAATATTTAAGCAGATTAAGGAATACCATGCTATTTATAAGATTCACAGTAATAACAACACGTTACTGCACTAGTGAAGGGCTTAGGATTTTATTGTACAATTGCTTTTGGTAGTAGTACAAAATAGGATTTCAAAAGCTGTATACAATACAAAAAAGTTACAGAAACATTAACTGCAATTTGAAAACAATCTCAAGAACAGTTTGACACTTATTTGCTATGTTTCAAAATCATTTAGTTGCCTACTACATACATGCTGTACAAATAAACGTTCATATACATCATTTACACTTCAGGAACAGGCAATACCAAGTGTATCCATAACCATAATAATTGCTTGCAGAGGATCCACAATTTCTTGCATGTTATCTCTCCTCAAAACCCAGTCTGGTTTAATTCTGTGAAAATATTAGTAGTTTGTCATTAAATATTGTATTGCCACAGCAAAACAGCAGACTAAGTTTTAAGTTCTTACCTTGAAACTGTTTTTATTCTCAGAGGGGTTCCAGTTAAAGTGTTTGTTTTCTGCTTCACAAGTGTTCTCTCTGCATCCATTTTGTGTTTACGAGCTGTAAGTTTATACAGGCTTTGAATGCAGCTAATGGCTCTTGGTATGCTTCGGATTTCCTGATAAAAGGTAGAAACAGTATACAGATAATACTAAAAGTCTGAAAGCAACTCAGCAAGTCAAGATATCCATTTTATTCAATGAAAACTGAATGTTTATAATTTAAGCTGAACTTCTACCCACAAGTACAGTGAAATCATTTTAAAGCCAGAACACCTGCAGGGCGGTGGTCTAATATTTTCAAAATACTTAACAACTGGTATGCGACTTGAGACCTCAGAAAATTCAAGCTCTTACAAGTTCTATTTTACTAATTTCTCATTGAACCCAATTTTCATATGTCATTGGCATATGCCTTCAATGATTGGTACAGAAAGACTAATAAGTGTTTGTACCGATCTTCACAGCAATGAAAGAATAATGCACTAGTCTGAGGTGACTGGATAATTTAAGTGCTTTTATCTGATGGATAAACAGCTAGTGAATTTATAGCATAGAACCCAGACTACCTTAATAACCTTAATAGAGATTCTAGCAATAGGCATCAACAAAGGAAATTTCTTATAGAAACAAGCTATGTCTCTGAACAATACAGTATGGCAACACAAAGTCATCGACAATTATATTGCCCAACAAACATGTTGTTATTTGACAATGAAGACCTTATCTGAAAAGGAACGCTAGACTTTCAGAAGTGGAATAAAAGTTAATCAAGCAGCAACAAAACTATACCTAATGCTAAGCAATTGATAGAAAGTCATCAAACCCCTGAGAAAAGTAGGGATTGCAATATCATATTCTTGCAAGGATTGTAGGATCAGAACCTCAGTGTCTAACTGAACAGCTCTGGGTGACCAGAGCATACAAGGGCACAAAATAATGAGTGTTTTCACCAGTTTGGAAATGCATTTTTAAAATCAGAGTTCATTCATTTAGTATTACAGCCATCACCAAAACACATGAGAAGAGCATGTTAAATTAAGTTATTAAAACTCAAAACGTTGAAGTCTTACCAAAGCTCTTTTGGAGTCCTTTGAAAGGATGGCCAACAAACAACAGGTCTTTGTGAAAATGCTTCCTCCTTTCTCTGAAACTTTGTCCCCAGCTTTCCCTCTGTACATTTGCAGTAAGTCTAGTAACGTATCTATAGAATTTTCCACTTCATAAACTGCTTGAGTAGTTCTTTCATACTGTTATAAAAGAAAGACAAGAGAGGTTATATAGACAAATCTTTAAAACACCTTTCAAGTTAGAGAATCCATATTCTCCCATAGATTAAATTTTGTAGGTGATCTGGCACCCTAGTGATAAAAATAAATTCTGTTTGTTACACCATCGTAACAGGTTACAAGAAGCTACCCTTTGTACTTCCCCTTGCTTGAAAACCTATAGAATCTAGTTTTACATTTAAAATAGAAGAAATAATTTTAGCCTAAATGTTAATTTTTTTTCTTGAAGTAAAAAAATAAAAGAATTTGAATGTAAATGCCCATACGATAGATATAAGATCAAGAACTATGTTTAGCAAATACTCTAAATCTCAAAGTAAAAATCTCTAGAACAATCAATTTGTAGTCAATAACTACAAAGCTGCTTCAGTACTTCAGCAGTATTGAGTATTTATGAAAACAATCAGTTCTGTAAGAAATAAAAATGTGCAAATATAGTCTATTCTATGACAGGAATTTGGAAAAGTAGCCTGTCTTCTGGAATGTATATACTTCTCCCCTAAGAAGCTTCACAGCTTATCCGAAGTACTACATGTTTGCATTTCTACACAGTTTCATGCAATAATTGGGATACCTTGCAATGTAATCAGTTAACAGTAAAATTATTACTTTAAACCCATGAAATAATTTTTGTCTGCCAAAAGGAAAATTAAATTATAATTATTACAAAGTACATAACTGGCTTCAAAATAACACAGAAACAGTTTTTTTATTCAAAACTACTTCTTTTGCTGTTTCAGATTTATCCAGAAATTTTATGGATAAAGAAACACTTAAATAGTCTGCAGTTTCTAAACCTGCAAAAGAAGAAATTAATGTTACCTTTGAAACATTAAGTAGAACCTGAACTGAATATCTGATCACGTCCATACATGGAACACTCCGGTTGCAACTTCGGATCAGAACAAAAATAGTGATGATTGCTCTGCTCTGGGCCATATTTTCACAACAGAGTGGGGACAGCCTGGTAGCCACCTCTATAGCGATTAAAAAAAAAAATTAAAAAACAAAACAAACAACATTCTAATCTTAAGCAATTTAAGTGCAAACCAGAGGTTTCTCTTATTTTTAAGCAGAAGTGCAAAGAAGTAAAAAGCACTATTATTAACTATTTCTAAATCAATAGTTTTAATATCCCAGACTAAAAATTAAGCAGACAAAACATTCCACAGGAAACATACACTGACACTAAATATAATTGTCTTGGGTAAGGCAGAGTATTACTAGGACTGCCAGGAAATTAGAGCAATCATATAGGATTTCCTTTCTCTACATAACCATTTTAATATTGTTCATAAATCAATAACCTAATTTTATTCCGGAAAAAGCCCCTCCATTATACTCTCTAACCCATCCACATTTTACAATCTATAGAAAGCCTAAACACCATTATGCACTCTTGTCAGCTGAAAAATTCTGGTTTCTATCATTCTGGAAATCTATCAGTTATAATAAAATGAAATACTGACCAAGATGCTTTAATGCTGCAAGAATATAAGAGAGATGTTTGTATTTTAGAAGGTATTCAATAGCAATTGCGGTTCTGTTGCACAATTTGTTTTCTTCTCTGCTCTTTTTATTAGCCTTTTCTAAACTATGTCTTAAAGCTTTAGTTTTTGCTGTGTCATTACTCTTTCTCCAAGAATATCCTCTCCACAATGCCTACAGAAAAGAAATTTAACAAAGAGAAAAAAAAGTTGTGAACAAGAGACAATAGAATAGAATTTCCATTACAATTCCAAATCAATTTTACACAAGCCTGACAAAAAATTTATTTACCTTGGTTAACTTTCAAGTAATTACCATTCAGTGTTTAATCTTATAAATACTGTATTTTCAAGAGAAAGGACCAAAACAAACATGCATATATACCTTGCACACACTCCCACAGAAGTCACCTCAGCCAGTATCTGCTTAATATTACTTCATGATCTGTTTGCATTTAGCTTTGATGCCTAAACTGAAGCTAAAACTTGGCTTGCAATTTAGCTGATTATTTCACCAAAGTAAACATCTTTCCTCTTCCCAAAAACCCATGAGAGAAAAAAGAGAAAAAAAAAAGTTGTAGTTTTCTTACAAGAAGTATTTACCTGAAATTTAATTATTCCAGCTGCAAATTTTCTCTTACGTCTGCAGGCAAGGACTCTTCGTACATTCCGCTGGATTATGGTTGCTGCATCATTTCTGCGATTTAGCCAGCCTCGAATCTCACGTTGTAAATGAACAATTCTTTGATAATCTCTTAGATATCTCTTCTGTTGCATTTTTGCTCGGAACCATCTCTGTTTAGAATTAAAGTATCTTTCTATTTATTTATTTAAGACTTTTTCCTAAATTCCATTTTTCCATCCTAAACAAGTATTGATAAAAACTGAAGAACTATTTTAACACGAGATGTGTCAGATACAGGCACTATAAACATCACTAGCCCTTCTACAACTATCATGTCACAGCTCTGATTGGCCCTGGGGTAGCTGAAATGCAAGACAGCAAAATGAAATCTCAACTGGGAGCAGTTATGGAAGCATTCTGAATGGAATGTAATATTTCCAGTTGGAAGGAACCTAAAACAATCAGCTAGTCTAACTGCCTGACCGCTTCAGGGCTGACCAAAAGATAAATCCTCTTAAACGCTGACATGCTTGGGCCATCAACCACCTTTTTAGGAAGCCTGTTCCAGTGTTTGACTACCCTATTGGTACAGAAATGCTTCCTAATATCCAGTCTAAACCTCCTCTGGTGCAGCTGTTCGCCATTCCCATGTGTCCTATCACTGGACACCAGGGAGATGAGAAATGCACCTCCCTCTTTGTTTCCCCTCCTCCGGAAGGTGCAGAGAGCAACAAGGTTGCTCCTCCTTTTCTCCAAATGAGATAAACCCAAAGTCCTTAGCTGCTCCTCATAGGACATTCCTTCCAGCCCTTTCACCAGCTTTGTTGCCCTCCTCTAGACACATTCAAGGACTTTCTCATCCTTCTTAAATTGTGGGGCCTGGTACTGTACACAGCACTCAAGGTGAGGCTGCATCAACACTGAATACAGTGGGATAATCACCTCTTTTGACTGGCTGGTTATGCTGTGTTTGATGCACCCTAGGACGTGGTTTGCCTGCTGTCAACCAGCACCCCTAGAATCCCTTTCTGCAGGGCTGGTCTCCAGCCACTCCTCTCCCAGTTTATACTTCTGTCTGGTGTAGGAGTTTTCTGTCTCTTGGCTGGCTTTTAAGGAGATCTACCACTGCACTCTTCTCATTTCCCAGCTCTGTTTCTTCCCAGAAGAGGAGGGGAGATAGGGTATTGTATGCCAAATCTGAACAAAAAAGCCTCTCCCATCCGTTTGCTCTCGTCTTAATAGGAAAATATAACCTATTGGTAGAGATAACAGATTTGTATATATGGAGGATTAGTAGGGCAAACTTTGCCACATCATCCTTAACTACAGGAGAGCTGTTTCAGGATTCCTGTTTCAGCTCTCCATTTACCTAATGCCAACCTTCCACTACTGAGACTAAACTAATGGTCAGTTTGGAGACTTGAAGATAGTTTTTTACTCTTAGGCAGCACTGCAATACAGACCTGATTTTTTATCTTGCTTTTGGAGAAGTAAAACATGGTTATATTAAAAATGCTGCAACTTAACAGGCTCTGGTACCACTGGCAGGTTAGAAACATCCAACCAAAAAAATTAGTATATCCCAGGGGATTGTTAATGTAAGAAGACACTCTTCGTTCCATGAGCCTTACAGGTCATCACGTCCAATCTTTCCTACTTGCAGTAGGATATAAAAGAATAGGCTAGGAGAGCACTCAAATTCCTTTAGCAAGCTTAAGGGTCTGAAGGAAACAAACTTTCCCATCCTCACTCAGCTTTAAAGTCCTTAAGCTTCCAGAGCGTGCTGAGATCCACTCTGTTATGCTTTGCTGGGTATAAGCAGCATTATTTAATAAATCATAGTCTCCATAAATTAGCCTCATTTTCATACATGAATGAACTATAGTGTCTTAGTGCTACTTCTCAGCTGACAGAAATTAGACTGTTACACAAAATCATTCATCCTTAGACTAACCTGTATTATAAGAACAGACAAGATCTGCTTCCGTGCCAGTTTTAAGATGAGATGAATCCTATATGCTCTTTGAATTTTAATGGCAGAGATATGATGATGTGCAGCTGCTGTAAAATAGAGTAGTCTCTTCCTTTGTTTCTCTTCTGAAATCTGTAGAATGAAAACAAAGAATATTAACTTTTATACTCAGAGGTAGCTGATCATCTATGTAAAGACCGTAGTACGTAGCAATATACTATTAAATGCTGAAGAATCTCCTCAGAAGCCATGACCTCAGAACTAAGGTAAGATACCTTTCTTCAGTGCTAGGTATCTAAACTGAACAATAACAAGGAGAAGCAACTGCAAGCAACAACATTAATATACAGCAGAGAACAGTTTCATTATATGCATGTGTGCGCAGAATTATCAGTTATACGTAAATCATAAAGATATCAAAAGCAAAAAACCCAACCACTCAATGAAAACTTTTTAGTGCTAAACGATTGTGAGAAAAGGGTAAAACTGTATTTTGATCTATCCTGACCTAGCCAATTCTCCAAGCAGTCAATAAGAATTTGAGTTCAACAAGTGATCAGGTTTTCCTCTTCTTGCCAGCCAGAATTAATGCTATAACAGCTCTAGAGATACTTGGCAAGTATAGTTTTTAATTTGAAGTATACCAACCTTTTTTCTGACTAAATAACCCCGTATAAATGCCTGCAGTTTAATGACAGCTCTTCTAGTTTTGTTGTATTTCATACATTGAAGCCTGCCTTCCCGCCAAGCTCTCAGATGTTTTTGGAGAGTTACAGCAGCAGCTTTTTGTTGAGCAAGTTTCTTTCTGGCCCTGAAACCTCTGTAAGCTTTTTGGATCAAACATGCAGCTTGATGCTTCTGAAAAAGATTTTAAAGAATGCATTGATAGTTGCAACTTTTGTTGTTCCTGTCATGATCAATATACGTTTATATTCTAGTTTTAGATTTTTTTTCCATCATAAACAAAAATAAAATAGGAAATACAAGCAAATGCATACAGTACTAGTTTATAGAGAAATGCACTGCCACAATTTGGAAGGTCTTTTCCCTTACCTAAATGGGGTCAAAATACAGGCATCTTAACTTAATCCTTTGTAAGCAATAAAGCCAGCAGAAAATTTTACATTTTATCTTGTTATCAAGATAGATGGATTATAGATGGGGTAATTCAACAATTGGAACTGTTTGAAAACAAGAACCAACCACATTGCTCAAAGCAAAAAGGAAGTTTAGTATTTTGAACAGTTTCCAACAATCTTTGTTCTCACTCCATCTTCTTCTTTTTCTATGCTTCTGCATATTGATGACAAAAATCACTCAAATACATTGGAAACTTTTAAACCCATGATGTAGCAGAGTGCAAGTGGAAATATACCTTTCTTAAAAGTCTTCTAGCCCTGTACTGTCTATAGGCCAACTGAATCTTAACTGCAGCGTTCTTAGTTGTCAGGAACTGATGTTGAACCATTCGCGCAGTGAGGGTTGCTCTCCATCTTCTTTGAATTGTAAGTGCGCAGAGCTTCATTTTCAAAAACCTAAGATGAAAATGCATTTCAGATTTTTCCCAAAAGTTGAGAACACTTACATTTTTTAAGTAAGCAAACAGTGACAGTTTATACAATTATTAAGATGGATATTGTGAAAGCAGAGTTTTTATCAACCAAATCTTGGAACACTACGTCAAGGGGATAGCCAGCAATGCTGCCAGAAAGATTGGCTTAAAACAGAAGATACTTTCTGTTTTCCCACAGTAGGTAATTCCAGAACTTGCTGCCAAAGGAGGCTGGGGAGGGAGACGGCAGTTTAAAAGGCACTAGACCAATTGACATAAACCAGGTCCATGAAAGGATAATAAAGGGAATAGATAAGGATGCAAGTTCTAGTGTCCATAATCTATTAAGCATGGATGCTGAGGGAGGACCTTAGAAAACAGTCGGGTTAACGTACTCTCCCTAAACAGCATCTCCTGCCGACACTGGCAGAGGGCACAGCTCTGAATGAGATGAGTCATCATGCTGATCTAGTAGAGCATCTATTGTAAAACCATGTCACAGCAAAATAAACACAAACTAGTTTAACTATTCCATTATGTACTATAACAAAATAGCTTTTCATCCTATTAGTTTTATGCTCGAATTCCAACAATATCCAGAACATCCTTTCTGTAAAAACAAAAAAAGTGGAAAAAAAAAAAAGGTCTGTTCTTTTTAGATGCCCAGCATGCAAACTTTACGTTTGTGATGTACCTTCCAGTCCAGAAAAGTATTTACACAGAGGAAAAATCTTGTGCAAAAGAATAATCACACCTCCATCAACAGGATTATGTTAATGCATGTTACATACATGCTGCAGGGTCAGAGCCTGAGAATCTAGAGCTATTTGCCAGAGCACAAACTAAATAATTACATACTAAAAGCTTTGAAAAGGAGATAATTTTATATTAAATTCAGTATTACCAGGTCCGCTGCTGTTTTGTTTTGAAGTGACTCTGAAGAACACGTATAGCTTTTACCACAGAAGCATATTCCTTCCGTGCTCTGCAGCCTCGAAACCAGGCTTGAATCACTTGTGCTGCTCTCACTTTGTTAGCCCACTGTCTGGCTTTATGTCCTCTATATGATGCCTATTAAATATATAAGAAGAATAAAAAAAGACATTAAAAACTTGATTATTTTTTGCTTGTTTAATGGAACAAACAAATATCAAAAGGAACAAAGTCACATTAGCATGAAAGGCTTTTTAGGATTCCTGTCTCTATGGTATTACAGAAACCAAATTTCTCATATCTACATGTTCTCTAAAGCAAGTGAAACGCATTCAGGGATATACCAAAAATGTCACTCTCTTTAATGTCTGTAAAATTAATTGTCATAATTATATCATAAAAATAATTATGTTTAAATAATTTAAAAGAAATAAACCCAAGAGATATTAAAAACAAAAAAACCCCACACCATAACCACCTTCTGGCATTACCTGAATTCTAATGGCAGCTCTTTTCATTTGATGGTATCTTTGTTGTTCAGTATTTCGCTTCTGATGGGCTCTGTAGTGTTGCTGTATTAATACAGCAGCAAACTTGCACCGAAGGTATTTCTGTCTCTGAATAAATCCACGGAAAAATGCCTTAAAAGAAAAAGACAATCTTGGAATATTTCACCGCTTCCATGGTACTGGCTGGGAAGCTGTTCACATATTAAGAACAGCTGTACTCCCTGGCATGTTAGAAAAACAATTCAAATAAATATATTTCTGATTTCCCAATTAATTTTTTTTTCCTACCTTTTAAGCCAAGTGACCATACTTATGTTCTTCATGATAAATTAAACATTCAGAAAGTAATTTAGAAGCTGCAGCTTCCCCCCAAAACACGGAGATGAGGAAGGTACACTTGTTTTCTTATCTGCTAAGTGGAGCATGTGCTCTCCAACAGGATAGTAAAAGCAACCTAAGAAAGTATTATGAGAGATTATTTATTTCCTTTTCTTCCCTGATTTGGGGGGGAAAAAAATCCTTTCACTCCAATAATACCCTGATGAGAAACCCCTTCCTTTAGGGTAAAATACCTAAGGCCACCACAGGAAGTTACTTAAAACCTTTCCTAGAAGGGAAAAAAAAAAAAAATAACAAAAGAGCAGCACATACTCCCAACTACATACAAATCATAATTAACAGAAAGGAGGAAATATACCTTCCTCCCTCATCATTAAAAAAAAATAACATTGAGAAAGCATTTCAGAGTAACTAGTCTTGTAAGCTTCTCTGAACTCACACTGCATGGATATTATATGGAGATGAAGAATAATTTTCATTATCTCTTGCAGACCACACTTTTATTGCATCAATGATGGAAGGAAAAAACATCAAACTAAATACATCCCACTACCTAGAATGCCTCTGAGAAAGGTTCATGAAGCACCACGCAAGGTGAGTTTCATGTGACACAGCACCAACTGAAACATACAGTAAGAAGGCAATTTCTCTCCTTAGATTCCTCTTCAAAATATTAGCTAGGCACTCAAATTAGTCTAGGACCATTTAACAAATCTAAAAGAACGAACATGATTGATTTGCTCACGCCTTTCTAAATATGAGTCTTAAAGGTGGCAGTTATGCCTTTCTTTGCCATTTACTTCACTTTATACCCCATAGCAGTGCCCACTCATTTCAACACATCAAGGCAGCTTTCATTCACATTCCAATGAAAAAAAAAAAACCAAACCATTCATTAAACAACTAATATTTATAGGTGAAAGCCAGCTGGGACAAAAATGTTCTGAAAAGAACCTCAGAAACACACACAAATATCAGAACTTAGTTGAAGAGTAAAACCCTAGGAGAGAAACAAACAGTAACGTTCCCTTTTTCTTCTTAAGATAAGTACCTTAGCAAAGAAAGACAAAACAGAGCTGAACCGAGACTCATTTCTGTGCGCTGTTGTAATAAGCTTTATAGATCTACCACGTAGTATACTTCAGAAATTGAGTATACTTTAGCATATAGCTTTAAACTGTTGCTTTCAAGAGCAGTAAGCTTAAAAAAAAAAAACAACCAACCAAAAAAAAACCCCAAAACCACAAAAGAACCCCCCCAAACCCCTTTACAATACATTCTAAATTACCTGAATTTTTATTGTGCTTTCTTTAATTTTGTGAAACCTCTTCTTTTCAATGAATCCTCTGACTCTGGCCTGCACAATGATAATGTTCCTCCGGGTTTTTAAGAAAGTCATTCTTTGGCATTTCACAGTCAAGTGAGATCGGTAGCATCGTTGCAAGATAACAGCTGCTTTTTTATAGCTTGCATACTGTGATTTAGTTTTATACATTAAGTAATAGGCTCGTAACGTAATAGCTGCTGTTCTAAGTTGAATAAATCTTCTACGCTGCACAGCCATCTGAAGAAAAGACTGAATCTTTCTTGCAGCTCGTATTTGTCTTGCTACTTTTCTTGCTTTCATACCACGGAAGGCAGACTGAATAATTAGCACTGCTTGTCTTTGAGCAGAATACTCCGCTTTCTGTAAACGAGCCCTGTGACATGCTCTGTACCACCTCTGAATAACAACTGCTGAACTCTGGATCAATTTATAGCGAGTCCTTGTTCTTTGGCATCGGAACATAGACTGGATCATTATTGCTGCTGCTTTCTTTTCAAGAAAACGCCTCCTCTTTACACGCATTTTTAAGAACGACTGTATGCATCGTGCAGCAACATTGGTTTTATACAACTGCCTAGCTTTTTTAGCACGAAAAGAGGACTGAAGGCAAATGACGGCCTTTTTTATTTTTGCATAGTTCTTCATGTCAGCTTCTTTTGCCATTTTGGCTCTGAATCTTTGTTGTATAACTCTGACAGCCCAGCACAACTGTTTGTAATATCTATGTTGTATGTACATGCGATAACTAGACTGTATTACAATTGCTGAAACATGCATGATTTTCAGTTTCTGTCGTTCCTTCATGCCTCTGTACGATGCTTGAATAACAAGAGCAGAATTCTTCATTGTCAGGTATTTCTTTCGTTGATTCCTTCCTTTAATGTAGGACCGATAGTAGTTCTGTATAACAATAGCTGCAATTCTCATCTTTTGATAGGACGTTCTATCCCTGTGCATTTTGTAGGCTGATTGTATTGTACTAGCAGCTAAATGCATATGCGCAATATTCCTCCGCACCCTGATACCTCTGTACACAGCCTGCACATTAATAGTTGCTCTACGAAGAGAAAGATACTCCGAAGTATGCTGTCTTGACAGAATCAAAGCTCTGTATCGTCTCTGAAAGACAAGAGCAGCTGCTTTAAGAGACAGATATCTTCGATGCTCTCTAAAAGCTTTAAAATTTTTCTGAACAACAATAGCAGCACAGTGCATTTTTTGATGATGTTTTTTTGCTTGCATGTCTCGAAAAGCCCTCTGAATACAAGTAGCTGCTTTCTTTAATGAAGAGTAATGCTGTACTGCAATTTTCTTTAGGTTATTGGCTCTGTATCTCTTCTGTATTAGCCGGGTCGCCCACTGAACTTTTCTGTAACGGTGGTACTGCCTATACATCCGGTAGTTTCTTTGTATTGTAAGTGCTGCCTCATGTCTTTTCTTCAAGAAACATCTTGTTTTCATTCCCCTGTAGGCAGCCTGAAGAACTAAAACAGAATTGTACAGTTTTAAGTATATTTCTCTCACACGCTTCCCTTCCCTGTAAGCACGATAACGCTGCTGTATGACTATTGAAGCAAGCCTGACAGCTTGATAGGACACGTAAACTTTATGCATTCTTAATGTTGCTTGAATAACTGTAGCAGCTTGATGCATCTGCTGTATTTTTTTTCTTACCACAAAGCCTCTATAAGCAGACTGTATGACAAGAGCAGCATTAAGGAACGAGAGATATTTTTTACGTTGAATTTTTGCTAGTTTTGTTGCTCTGTATTTTCTCTGAATTAAAACAGTAGCTCTCTTAATGGAAAGAAAATGTTTTCTTTTGAGAAAAGTTCTAAATCTTCTTTGAATAAGCTCAGCTGATTGACTCATAGTTCTTACAAGTCTTCTTGCTTTCATACCACGGAATGCAGCCTGGATACGAAGCGCAGCACTTTTCATTATCATATAGTTGTGAACTTGTGTATTTCGCTCCTTACAAGCGCGGAACCACTGCTGAATTCGCCTAGTTGCCAGCAACAACTTTCTGAAATCCCTCTGTTGTTTGTGCATTCGATAATAAGACTGTATTATTGCTGCTGATTGATGCATAGTTTTTAAGTCTTGTCGGACCTTCATGCCTCGACAGGCAGCCTGAAGGATAATGGCAGACTTCTTCAGTGCCAAGTACTTTTTGCGTTGTACTTTGCCTGAATAAAATGCTCTATATTGTCTTTGAATTATAATTGCTGCCATTCTCATTGCTTGGTATTTTATGTTCATGCGATGCATCTTAAATGTGGCTTGGATACAAATAGCTGCTTGATGCATACGGTGAACTTGTTGTCTAACTCTTACACCTCTATAAACAGCCTGCATTTTGACTGCGGCTTTTTTTAAGGACAAATAGTTCTGCTTTTGACATTTAGCATGAATAGTTGCACGATAACGCACTTGAACTACTACAACTGCAGATCTAAGTCTTTCATAGTGCTTTTTGACCAGGTAAGACTTGAAGGCAGCTTGTATAGTTGCAGCAGCTTTGTTCAGTTTGTTCAATTGTTTCCTCACCGTCATCCCACGGTACACAGACTGCAAGACTAACACTGCTGCCTTTGTTTTTAGATAAATTGCACGCTGGCTTTTTTTCATACAGTAAGCCCTGAAGTACTTCTGGATCACTAGAGTGGCTTGCCTTAGTTTCTTATATTTTAGCCGATTTACATGCATTCTGTAATAGGACTGAACAATTGTTGCAAGATCATGTTTCTTTTGAATTGTTTTTCTCACAGTTTTCCCCCTCCATATTGCCTGAAGACGCACTACAGAGTTACGCAGTTGAATATATTCTTGCCGATGTTTCTGGCCTACAACAGTGGCTCTGTAATGCTTTTGGATAGTTTGCACAGCACGCTTCATATGTCTGAACTTTTTCAGAGCCAGGAATTTTCTGAAGGTAGACTGTATCTTAGTAGCAGCAACACGCTGTCTTCTAATCTGCTTTCGTACCTTCCAGCCACGAAAAGCTGCTTGTAAAGAAAGCACTGCCGCTCGTGTCATTAAGAAGTTCAGTCTTTGCCTGGTACCAGCCTTACAAGCTCTGTACCACCTCTGAATGACAATGGAGGCCTGAACCATGGCCTTATATTTCATTCTTGCAGCATGAGCTCTAAAAGCAGTCTGAATTTTAATAGCAGCTCTATATGCAAGTTTAAGGTTTCTTCGTGCTTTATAACCTCTGTAAGCTGCCTGTAAGCTCAGAGCTGCTTTTTTAACTTGCAAGAACTCCTGCCTCTGACACATTTGCTTTTTGTATGCACGATAATGTTTTTGAATGACAACAGCAGCACTACAGATGCTTAAATAACGTTGCCTGTCCCTTTTCATTCTGTAGCGTGCCTGGAGAACGATTGCAGCCTCCCTCCACCTTTGTAGTTGTTTCCTGACAAGGTAGCCTCGAACTACAGCTTGAATTCTTATGCAAGCTCCCTTCAATTTCCTATAGTCTTCTTTAAGCTGAAGAGCATACCTATGAGACCGATACCTGCGCTGGACATAAAGTGTTGCCTCCCTTAATGCACAGTAATGCTTATGTGCCTGCCTCATCTTTACAAAAGCTTGAATCTTCACTGTTGCGTCTTTTAAGTTTTTAAAACTCTTCCGGACAACATAAGCACGGTAACTTGACTGAATTTTTATCACAGATCTCAACACGCGAGCCTCCTTCCTAGCTTCCATTCCTCTGTAGGCAGACTGTAGGACAATAGCAGCCCAACGCATCCTCTGGAAAGAAGCAGCTGCTTTTTTGGCAGTGACACATGCCCTATACCAAGTTTGAATTACAGAAGCAGCATTTTTAATCTCTTTGTATCTTTTTACTTGTTGGTATTTTCTCACATGTGACTGCAATGTAGTAACAGATTTTTTTATTTGTAGAAATCTGAGTTTCTCTTTTTTCATTCTCCACAGTGATTGAATAACACGAACTGCTTTTGTTTCTCTGTATAGTTTACGTGCCTTCATGCCTCTGAAAGCAGCTTGCAGAACTATCACGGCTGCACGCTTTTGCAAATAGTACTTTCTTTCAATTTCTCCTAGTTTATAAGCTCTGTAACACTGCTGAATTGTCACTATTTTTGCCCTGTGTTCCTGGTAGACACGTCTTGCCAGCTGACACCTGTACCAAGCCTGAATCTTGATAACACTTTGTTTAATACGTAGATACTGCTTCAGATCTCTGTGCATCCTATACCAAGACTGTATGACAAGGGCAGCTCTCTTTCTTTTAGCCAGTTTGGAAGATTGCCATTTTCGGAAATAAGTCTGAAGCACTAAAGTTGCTTTAATTTTCTGTTGCATTTTGTATTTTCTCCATCTTCTGAACGCAGACTGTATAGTAATTGCTGAAGACTTTAAGATTTCATATCTTCGCTGAAGTTTTTTTGCCAACAAATATGCACGCAGATGACTCTGAATTGTAACTGTAGCCCAAACAATTCGTTTATATGCAGCAACAGACTTCACCATCCTTATCCTTGCTTGCACAAAAATAACATAGTATCTTAGCTGTAAATATCTTTTCCTAGCTGAGTATCTCCTCCAATAAGCCTGCAGGAAAAAACAGAAAAATTTAGTATTTTCTTCATTTTATCTCAAGTTAAGCCTAAATTTGAGGACTACCAACCTCAGACTTTAAGATTTCTTTATGCCTACTTAATCCCTAGGAATGTGAGCAGAGTTATCTACACAAAAAAATCCCCAAAGCCAAATGCTTGAATCACTGCTTTTTAAAGCATTTCAATTTCTGGGAAAAAGCTAGATTTGCCCTGGCTACAAAAGATTATCTTTTAAACTATTTGATAAATCGTTGCAAAAAAAGCCTTACAAATGTAATATTTAGCTTGGGTAACATTGAGGAAATTGTCTTGAGAAACCAAATTAACTGACCAACTACTAACTGGTAATTAATGTGCCCACTGCAGGTGTCATAACACTAGGAGAGCATTTTCTGATTTTAAAGCTTCTTTAATGTCAAGCAGCTCCAAAGAGGCAAGCTAACACAACCTGATCAGTCCTTACACTAACTTAAGGCCCAGTGTTTTAATGTTACATCAAAATACTCAATAAAAAGGAACAATTGTTGACTGAATAGCACATAACTATTTCTCTCTGAGGAGAGAAAATTACCAAAAAAAAAGGTATTACATTTGAAGACATCAGTTGCTGCAAGCAGAAAAATAATGACTGTGAGCAAGCCTTTCAGGCATTTACAGGATTCAGAGGGTTTCCTTGCTGTGTAACCTCACCTTAGATTGTATTACCTGAATGACTGTAGCAGATCTACTTCTGGCTTCCTCTAGTTTTGCTTTTTTCAGATTTAAAAAAAGCATCCTGGCCAAGTATCTTCTCCAGTGCTTCTGGATGAAAACTGCTGCATTCACTTTCTTCAGGGTATGTCGACGAGACAAGAAGTTTATTGCAGATTTCTGAATTATGCGAGCAGCTCTGTCTCTCTCCTACAAAGAGCGAATTTCCACTGAACAGTTAGGATTGGAATTTTCACCCAAATTTTTCATATATTAAAATAACTATCGAAAGCAAACTCATAAAAATTAGGCTTGCTGATGTTGCAGCTTTTCTCTAGTCTAGTAAAATAACTTTTCTGAGAAAGAACATTTATTTTAGCCCTGAATTCTTTGTAAAAGGGTGGTATCATTTAAACCTGCATCCTCCCGCCCTCAGTTCTTCCTTAATTTTTCAGCACTCCTAAATGACCCATTTCTAAGCCTCAATGTTAGTTCTCATTCATAAGCTTAAGATACCCTAACTAATGGAGCACACCGGAATGATTTTTAGCTATATTTAAATAATGTAAGAGTATAAATATAGTTATACCAGCTCAGGTCCACGTAGCCCACATACCAACCACTGTTTTTATAGAAACCCAGAGACTGTAGTAACAAAGTCATGTATAAAGTAAAAGGAAAAAACAATTAAGAAATGTAACACATCTATATGTGTGTATGTATATATATAAAACCATACATACACATATATATATTTAAAAAAGAAAATAGAGATATATAAAATCTTGTCAGAGCCCTACTACTAGCCTATCCTACCACAGGGCAAAGTACGTATGCGCATATTGTAAGATTAAATAAAAAACAAATAATGCCCCACCTGCAATGCTCAGGGATTTTGGTTTTGATTTCTCCTCCCCCTACCAGCATCTTTACTATTAGTTATTAAAAAACAGTTAAAAGGGAATGTTTAGTCATCATCAAGGTTGTGTAGTTTTATGAAGTAAATTGGAGATGAAAAAAACTACATAAATAGGTTGCTCCCTTCTACACACCAGATTCTTAAAATATTTCACTTGAACACTGTTCCAGCATAAAATAATGTGTATTTTAGTTAGACACAGTGGTGGTGTTTATCAACCTTAATGGTGTCATAGTTTTAGAACCATCACAAGATCTGGTATGACTACCAGAAAAGCAAGAAACAAAATATCAGAACTCAAGAGGTTCAGCTCAAAACGCTGGTGAAGCTTAGCTCCTGAACAAAAATAGTAAATTCATGCACAAGTTTAATTAGTCTTTTCATTTTGTAGACATTAATAGGAATTTAAAATTAACTACTTCCTTTCTGTTTTAAGGGAAGCATTGCAACTATTTTATATTTGAAATATTGGGAAAGGGGCTTAAGGGGTGACATGCTCTAATCACAACACGAGGGAACAATAGCCTTTAAACAAATGTAATTACTTCAGAATAGTCTTAAACGAAAGTAGTTTAGTAGATTACACCACCAAGAAGGCTTAATACATATTTCAATAATAAAAATGGTACTCACTAAATTTAAATGCAAATATTACTATCACAAACCTGTATACCACGAACAGTGAATTTAAATTCTTTATTTAGTATTTCTCAAGGTAGAAGCTTTGAATATTGCACAAGCAAAGAGTACCTGAGAAAGTTTCAGTTCCCTTTTCAGCCTGTAATTCCTCCAAGCAGACTGAATTAATCGTGCAGCTCGAGTTTCTTGCCGAAGGTCTAGAAGTCGCGAACACAGAAACGATAGGTAGGTAATAACAACCTACGGAAACACAGAACACAGCAAGTTACGGGCGATATGGAAGAGCAGGACACATTCACAGGAGAATAGAACGTGTTTATATCAACTCTAAAGGCATCTTACCTTCTCATCAGGAATTGTGTTTGACATGTCTGTGTAGTGAATCATTGCTGGTATTCCACCTAGGTCAGAAACTGCAGTACTGATCAGCTGGAAGTTTTTCCTTTCATTGTCCAAGAGTTCCTTGTATAGGGCTGAGGCAGTTACAGCTTCGCAAAGAGAAAATGTTTGTCAGATCAAATTGTACATAAAATAAATCGATTTTCCATGAACTTCTGTACATAATAACTCACTTTGGTCAAACATTCCTTCCATAACATTTAGAGAAGTATCAGACTCTGAAGAGGATGAGGAAGAAGAGTTTAGTCCCACTCTATGAGTTCTTGAGCATTCCACTGTTTGAGTTGTACGTTGGCACACGGCTTCCAAAGGCACATAACATGGATGATAATGATGAATCAAATGACATAAAACTCTCCCATCTGAGAAACACACTGTGAAATTTTCCACCTATTAAATAAAATACAGTAAGATGTAAAGTTCTTGAATTTTTGTTACCAGTTAATGGGTTAACTGGATACACAATTGTTAATCTTGTACCTCTGAAAAGTGACCACATGGAATTTTTTTATATAAAGAAATAATTATGTAGCTAGTGCATCCTCTGAACATTGGCTGCACAGTGACATACAGCTGTCAGAAACCAGAAACAAAACAGGTGTAAATCACTATACAGTGAAACTCCAAGGGAAACATTTAGGAAACCAAAAAGAAAGCAGAATTTCCACAGAAGGATCCCAAAGAAACTTTTATAGATACCATTACACTAGGTATTCGGTGCAGAAATAAGTCTGATGCAAGTTCAGAACTTAAGTGCTCTATTTTAGCCTTCAGAAAAACTAGCAGATGTGACTATTCTGACCAGAGAGAAATAAAAAAGCATTTATTTGAGGAGAGAAATTCTCCTTATCCCAAACATTAGTTTAATTCTCACAGTACCTATCAATGGTGCAAATTTTATGGACAAATACTTTTAGGATGAATGCTTATTAAAAAAACTCAATCCCATATTCCAGCAAAAATGTTCTCATTTTAAAAGTCATTTTAATGCCTATGTTTAGAAAGAGAGCTGAAGCGAAACAAACAGAAAGATGATTATTTCAAATCAGAATCAAAGTCCAGAGGGATATTTAAAACCAATTACCATTGGCCACTACTACATATTTGATAACTTGAATTCTGATCTATAAAGAATAAGCATTTTGAATGCAACAAAGCATTTTTGAAACGTACAATTTGCTGAAATGTACACAGAACTATTTACCTTGATATTATAAAATCCACAAACAGCATTAACCCATGCCATCAGCAGCTTCACATTTCCACTGTAACTCTGAGGTGAGGAGTTACTACTGTCTTCTTGTACTCTACATGGAGAAGTCTGGACAACACTCAATTGTGTTTTCCTCTTACGTGAGTTCTTTAAAAACTCAATTTCTTCTTTTAACTGTTCCACATTAAGGAAAATGTCCACCTATTATGAAGAAAAAAAGACAATCATTTATGTCACCGACAGTCTGACATGTCATGCATTGCAACAGCTGGATGCAGAGGCTTTAGATACTGCAGTATAAAGATAAACTGCTCCCACTACTGAGCTGCACCTGCCACATGAATCAGTAGTGGGCACCCTGGACTTGCCAGCGTAGATTGCAGGGTCCGCTCCCAACTGCTTCAGATAAAAGAACCTCGGCTCATATTCCCACTGTTCTGTGTAAAACAGTTACCTCATTAGTTAGTAGTTGGGGAAAAACAGGGAAATTCCCTGAAACAGCCTGTGTAATTTCACTATATTTTCAGACGAAATAACAATTTCAGAGTCTTGCCTGCATTTCTACTGAGTCCATGCACCCCTCTTCCTCATTTAAATGCCTGAGAGGACTCGAGTTGGTGTTGTGATGGTGTGAGAATATTTGGAGGACAAGTAGCACAACCACAGGGCTTGGATAAAGCCACTGCTCACTGAAATTTTTTCTTTAATCATAACCAATGCAACTCTGACACATGCATCAGAAGAATTACCTGGAGGAACACAACTACTCAATACTGCAGAAGTACTTAACAAAGAAAATAGTTATGTTTTATTTTCATTACGTTCGTCTGGCTCTCTGATAGTTCTGTAGCTATAGTATTTGAAATTCTTGCGTTAGACACAGTTAATTGTATTTATATTCCTGGACTACTTAGTGATAAAATTCCACCTCAACTTGTGTTTTACCTTTCATACTTTATGTTCCTTCCAACTAGATTTGCAAGACTGATACTTACGTTCAAAAGACTATCCAACTCAAGTTAACTCCTAAAGCAGTCTAAACGTCTTTTTGCTTCCTCTACAATCTTTTTCCAGTGGCTTCGAAATGCCATTGCAATAAAGTCCAATAAATCTTCATTTTTATTTCAAGAAAGTCAATCTGAAGAAATTGCAGTTTCAGACAAATGAAAAAAGTAGAAGAGCTACAGTTTCAGAGCTTACTCTGTAACTGTCTATCAGTGTCACCTCAAAAGGTCTTTTTCAGTTCATAAGAGATTACCAGCATTTTGAGACCAACATTGTTGTAATTATCAATTCTGTTGGCATACAGCATAAACTCAAAAGTTAAGTTTTTTCCAAAAATCTTGTATGAATGTATACAAGAAAAAGCACAGTTAAATTGTTATCTAAACTGTATTGTTAGGCAACAGTTAGCAGATTTAGGTAGTTTGCATGGCACTTTGAACACACAGTGGATCATTTCAAGTCCAGAATTTGATTAGTTGAGGCTTTCTCAGACAACAAATATTCCTCAAAGACTGGTGTTTTCATTATCAGTTGTAACTTGCATCATTTCATTACACTCACTTGTAACTAGCAACCAACACACAATACGTAATTGAACAATACCTGGAAGGCAAATACAATTTTCCACAGAAGTGCTAATGTTCGTTCTCTGTGTCTATCCACAATATCCTTGGAGTCAATTGAAGCACCTGTCAAAGAAAGCAAGGAATTAAAGTGTGCACTAGTCATTTGATGCACTTAGAATAACCTTGATTTCTTGACCTTACCAGTCTCATCTTTCAGGTGAATTCCTCGCTCTTTAAGGACATTAAGAACAATGTCAACGTTATGCATCTTCTGCAGACGACTTATTGCAGGCACTCTCAGTTGTTTTGAAAGATTCCAGTTTTTGGTGAGAAGTTCCATTGTCCTCCTACAAAGGGAATTTCACAGTTTAATGCCTTAGCTGAGCTCCTCTTAACTGTTATATATACATATAAAAAAATGGTCAAAATAATTCTGTATCAACGCACACAAGACGGATGCCACATTGTAAGTCCACAGCCAGATTTGTTACAGCAAAATCAAATTCATCAAGTGGAGTTTGAATATGACTAACGGGTAGTCCTAAAAAACCAAGATGGCGGGAAAGGTCACCTTCACCACTCAGGAAGTCCCGAGAAAATGCAAGCAGAAGGTCTTTGCTAGCCTAAAACAAAACAACAAAAAAGGAAAAACAATATAAACTTAACACCACAGTATTTGTCAAGCAGAATACAATTTTCATCCCTTGTCCCCCAAACTGCATTCCATGTTTCCTTGTCTAATACTTAAAATAACTTTATTTTTTTGTAATTTATTTGAACATATTTATTAATCAAGGTCCTTGTATGACAGATGTTGCAGTCTTTCTTAGCACAGCAAAATAACAACAAAAAAAACCAGAAAAGTCCATCAAACTGACTTGCAGTTTAAGATTACCTGTAGTATGCTAGAGTGATCTTTTTTAATAATGCAAAATCTTAGCTTTAGAGAGGGAAGCCATGGAACACAAGATAACAGAGTCCTTCCTACAGGACCAAGACCCCAAAATTTTCTTTGGAATTCCTTTACGCAACTGTGAGCTGATCTGTTGAGAACGTTCATGCAAAAGGCTGAACAGTCAAGACTTCTTAAAGAAAAGTACATAGATTAATAAAAAAAGATCTACACTGTTTTTAGTACAATATTGGAGGGAGACATCAAATCACACCCTTTTACCTTGAATTCTGCATCCTTACAAAAGAGGCAAGGGTCATGGTCAATTATTCTGGACTGTTTGGCACAATCCAGAAAGCAAATTAACAGCAGCAATTTTTTCAGTGTGAATTTTGACAAAGCTTCTTCATGACCTAAAAAGAAACAGCCCATTAAGTGATAGTTCAAAAATTAAGGGTTAAAATAAGTTATTTTTGGAAGTAGTAGTTACCTTCTCGGTAAAGGTGAGGCACAGTGGGATGTCTGTATTCAGCTGCAATGTCAGGGTTCCAAAGCAAGCGCTTAAGGATAAATATTGCTAAACCTATAACATCACTATTACTCTCCAAAGCTATCAGTTCTCCATAAACAGTCTAATATGAAAGGAGGGGAAAAAAGCAGAACCATTACAAATTACCTTAAATACTGCAAGTTCTTTTTAAATAACGTGTATTACTGAGATTTGAAATAGTAAATGGCAATTAGAATCTAAAAATCAATCAGTTTTTCAAATCAGTCACTGAAGGATAAAACCAAAGGAAATTTCAGAAGATCTAGTCTCATTTCATGACCATCTGCATCTGAGGAATCAATCAGGAACTTAAGACAACTGCATTTTTAGCCAGCTTAGTATAAAGGGTGAAACTGATAGGAAACTGCTTTTGTGTTACTGGTCAGAGAGTTAGCTTCCACTTCTCTTGAGTAAATATTTCAATAAAATATATTTTATATATA
>VZZY01019548.1:616-16776 GCA_013400335.1 Eurystomus gularis | reverse complement strand
CCCCTTTCAGGTATTGAAAAGTCTCTATAAGTTCTGCCCAGAGCCTTCTCTTCTCCAGGCTGAACAACCCCAACTCCCTCAGCCTGTCTTCATAGGAGAAGTGCTCCAACCCTCTAATCATTTTCATTTTTTACATAAGTTTAATTTCCAAGTCACACCTAGTAATTATTCCATATACTGTAAAAAGATTTCTTATTATTTTTCAGACTTTTGGAAGTTGGTCTTAATGTTCTGTTCATGTTTATCTTTTCCATGTTCTTTATATGCACAAAACTTAATCTTTTGAATTAGTGCTTAAAGTAACATAGAAACATTAAAGCAGTATTGGTCAAATGTACTTGGTTATTCTTAACTCTCAGCTTTCCCTTTTCTCTCATTCTAAATCTGTAGCCAGCTGGCTTTCCTTATCCTCACCATTTCTCAAAACCATGCTCAGACTCCCAGGTCTAGCCTGCTTCTAGGCACCTTGTCTTTTCCAGAAAGGCTCAGACCCTTCAGTGTAATTCTTGGTCATACTTTTAGCCCACCAAATTTTAATTGAAGACTTGTCTGCTGACCTGTGGTTTAATTTTCAAATCTTTCTCTTACACTCACCAAAAAAAAAATTGAAGTGAGGTGAATTTGCAAGCAATTGGAAATGGGCTCATTTAATGGTATGTGTTGGCGAACGACAAAAGGTAAAACCAACTTGCTTATGTAAAAAGGTAGTATTGCTTAAAGGGAAACATAATTAGATTAAATAACAAAATATTTCACTTACTTATATTTATGAAAAGCTGCTAGATCTACTATGTAATCACACTAACATGTGCTGGCTAGTTTCCTTAATTGTGAAATAGAGCTTTAAATTTAAAAGAGTGTATTTCTCCCTACTTAATACCGACCATGGAGAAAACAAACAAACAAACAAAAACCCTACACACACAAAAACCCAAAATGCAAAAAACATGTTTATGGTTTTTGAAACCACATTACAATTTTCTGAATTGCTTGCAAACTTTATAACTCAAATGATCATATTGTGAAGAATGAGTGACTTAGGTTAGAGATCTCATCATAATATGTATCTTTTTTATTACTGGCTAAATATAAATTAGGGATTATTTTACTGGCAGAGGCGTCTGCTTTTTACTTTGAAATTTGTCTTACAGAAATATTTCACAATATTCCTGTCAACAGACTTTCTTCACTAGAATAATTCCAGAAAGTGACAAAAATGAGGATCATGCAGTCAAAATTAGGTTATTTTAAAAATATTATTGTTTACCTAGCTGCAAGTAAAATATCCTTTGTTTACACTTCTTTCTTCATCTCTTAATCCATACACAGCTACAAAGGAAAAAACAGCTGCCAGAATCAAAACCTAGACCCTTTATGACAGTTTCTTACCAGAACCCCAAATGAGCAAAACTCAGTTCTGTGTAGTAAAATGCAAATTAAGAGACAATTATGGACAAATTAATACCTGATGTTAATTATAAATTCTGGCTTTAGGAATATTTAGGACTTCTGAGTTGCACTACCATGCTTACATATTTGTGTTGTTACTTTTATTTAAATTGTATACATGAGTTACCAGTGAAGATGTTCATTTATTTCTTGCTTGTTTGTCAAACCTTTCCATTGAGAAATCTCTTAGGGATTTATTACCAGATCATATGTATCTAACACTTTTTGCTTCTTATTTTATAAATTATTACAGTTTTACGTTGGATTTATTGCTGTACCCATTCTGAAAGACACAGAATTCTGTTGGCTAGCTGTAATAACCTCATAGCAGAGTCTGCTTATGCAGCAAAAATCAGTGTTTCCTTTATAGACTATTTTTCATGTACAAAGTTATGTACAAAGGGAAGCTACTTACAAGAGAAAAGTCTGTATTATGCATAGAGCTAGAAAAAACACAGAAAAACAGTAGGGATACAGTACCTAGCACCTTTTAGAGGAGGAACAGAAAGGAATAAAGGATAATGGGTAGCTTAAAGGACAGCAGTAATATTTCTGGGTTTGATGTATCTATCTTAACGTATTTGACATGGCTAAGAAAAGACTAAAGTTTTATTTCAGTGCTCAATCTCAGTTTTTTATAATTAAGATGAACATTATATGAAATTAAGAAAGAAGCTGATACAGGTACTTACATTCTACCCTGTCCTGGTGAGGCCACATCTTGAGTATTGTATCCAGTTCTGGGCTCCCTAGTTCAAGAGAGAGAGGGGACTACTGGGGAGAGTCCAACAGAGGGCTCTGAGGATGATTAACGGACAGGAACATCTCTGTTATAAGAAAAGGCTGAGAGCCCTGGGGCTGTTTAGCCTGGAGAAGAGAAGGCTGTCAATGTGGATGTCAAGAGGATGGGGCTAGTCTCTTTGGGTGTTGGACTACATGATCTCCAGAGGTCCCTTCCAAGCCCTACCATTCTGTGATTCTGTTATTCCTGCATTGGGCCAGTGAGTAAGAGGGGAGGACAAATGAAAATAGAAGAGGCCTTCCTGTGCCCAATTTACCATCACCAATGAATCATGTTATCTGTTTTGGTAAAGATACACAACCTCTTTGCAGTTAACACTTGTGTCAATATCTGCTCCTGTCACTCTTCATTAAGCTTGTCAACTGTTATTGCATAGTACATACATTTATATATAGTTATTTATTAAATACAGAACCATTATTTTTTTCCATTCGAGCACATAATTCAACAGTTAGCATATGGTGATCTATTATTACTAGTATTTGTCTCTACTAGATTCCACATACATAGCACAATCAGATACATATGTTTTAGAAAGTAGTTATTTATACAGGGAGCAGCTCCTGTCCATTTTATTTAAGTTTACATTTACACTGCAGAAATCTGCAGCTCGGCATCTTAGTTTAACAGTTTACTGTGGTAGATTATTATTCAAATTATCTGCAGACAAATAAAACCAGGTATTGGTGACAGGGAAAGACTAGAAGGAAATAGGGAAATTCTTGAAGGAAATGGAAAAATAAGACAACTTATAAAACAATTCAGGGCTAGGAGGCTGGAACAGTTTTGTCTCTGCTTTCCTTTGTGTGTGGGATAAGGGAAGCCGGTGTGTAGGTGCCCCATACCTGAGGTGCAGGCAGTCTGTTGGCATTCTGGAAAATTTGCACTGTCTTTTTTCCTGAAGAATATGTGATTTTGTTGTGGGTGTGGTGTTGTTTTTTTTTTTTTTAAATTTAAGCTATAAAGGTATTTTTAAAATTGCTTTGTGTGTTTTCTTCTTTTTAAAAATAAATATGTGCCATTGAAATTAGAAATTAGCATAAATCCATAAATCAGAACTGATTTTTGAGTTATGTCATCACATTAATACAGGCAGGTAATGAAAATACAGTAGAACAAATGTTCTTTGGTCATACACTGGCTTTTTCATTTATAATGCAATTATTCCTTCTTTCATGTGTGTAGACAAATACTGAATAGCAGATTTTGTTTTCCATTGCTCATGTCAGTATAATTATAGTGAACATCACTGCCTTCTTTCTCCCTAAACATGGCAAAAAGAACATTGCTACTGGTTCTGGGTTACATTGTTTTGGTTTTTTTTGAAATAATGACTGATTTGCGTAGGGGAAAACTGTCAAGTCTCTATGTAAATTATTAATAACCAAAATTCTGTATTATTAATAAGACATTGCAAATATGGCTTAGTGATCATTTAAAATGATGGCTTCACAACAGCTGCATGAAGAAAAAGTGTCCAGAGTCCTTGTATTACTTTCCTTCTTTTGTTATTACCTCACAACAATTAATTAATCCAATTAATGGGCTAATATAGACAGCATTGACAGTGACACAAGGAGATAACATCCTTTAACCAGATTGTGTCTATTGAACATCTGGGCAGTGTAGACAAAGAGTTTATCGTGGGAGTAACTATGACTCTCTTGAGAGTGGGATCATAATTACAACTGGGGTTCATACAGAGGTCATATCTCCCAGTGGTCCTGCCAGATGCCCTGTGGGGTAACCAAGTTGACCTCTGTCCCAGAAGGAGTTGTGGTTACTTCCACACTATTGATGGACTTCACCAACCCATTGATAGTAGTCCAACAGGTGAAACAAAATGTATCATTGCCATACTTCAGCCCATGTGGGCAAGTTGGGTACAGCTGGGCAGTTCTAGGGGGTGGAGCTGTCTCACTTATGACTACCCTCACTCTTACTGGGCATGACACACAGCCTAGCAGCCTCCAGCCTGGTGACTGAGATGGATGACATCGTACAGAAGTTTGGAATGGGCATTGTCTCTGGATGCCATCCTTCCATGTGGCTGGAAAAGATCTTTGAGGGGAGAGCCTGGTTGTTGACCCCATGGAAACTGGAAGAGGACCGTTAGTGCTGTTTTGCCTCACCTGTCATCCTAATCTGGCAACCAAAAGGGTATCACATTGTCCTGGTTTGGCCAGGACAGGGTTAATTTTAGTGGAGCCAGGTTATTCTACACCATGCTGACATCATGCCCTGGGGCCAGTTCCGGTGGGGGGGCAGTTCGCGGGCAATTCGCCTTTCGCTGTATCTGGGTGAGCTCGCTCCCTCGCTATTCTCTGTTATCAATCTTTTTTTGTATTGTTCCTTTATCACTGTTACTGCTGGGTTTCTTTGCTAACTGCAAAAAAAAAATGCTTTTTATATCTTACTAAACCAATACACACATGAAGGGCAAGCTTGCAGAGATTATGGACTTGCCTGTGGTGTGCTCAGAACCAATGCATGTTCATATTGTCTCCCTGTCGAGAAAGCCCAATGGTGTCCTACAGAAGCTGGTGGAAGCTTGGCAGAACTGGACCATCTGGTGGACAATGATGCTTGTAATGATTAGAATATCATGATGAGTCACATGTCAATGACTGCCACCTAATTGGCTTCCCAAGTACCATTCAACTAGCAAAGAATTAGGTGGATGGGCCACCTTCACTTAACCTGTAAAGAAATGTGTGAACATTCGATAAATAGTCTTTTTTCCGTCCATCTGTACATATTTTTTCATGGCCAGAGTCCAGAATTTTGCAACAATTTTCTATCATGGGATTTTCAGAAGCAGAGCATTTCATTACATTATTCTAGTTCTATGTCCTATGCCTGGAGCAGAGGTATAAAAATACTCTGAATATAAACAGCAATTTAACAACATAATGCTACTTTACTCTCTTATGTTATATTTCATTACTCTCTCATATGTAAGGACACAATATATAAAAACCAGAATCACTGGTCAGAACCATCAGTCAAATATCTGTAAGTATTTCTGCTTGGCTTCCCTTCCCTTCATCAGACAGGTTTTGCAAAAGAGAGTTTGAGAAGAAAAAGTCAACTTGTTCTCTAAAACAGAGTTTTGTACATTTTCACCTAAGACTGAATGAGAAGGTTTATAGGCAATTGAAAAAAAGATACGTACAAATGATGATACCGACTTTTTTAATACTAATGATGTGAATGCAGCTGTAAGAGAAGATAATAAAAATATTTTTAATCCATTTGCTTGAAAGGTAATATAAATCCTTGTTCCTTGGTGGAATAAAAGTGCAATACAGCTATTAAAGATATTGCAAGGAGAGTGAGACCTAAATAAAGCTGAGACATCACATTTAGTAGAAGGCTTAATGGAATATAAGAGGCTCAAAAGGTTATAAGGCTGAGAGAAAGTATATATTGGCATAAGTTTTGTTCAAGTATTAGTGTCATCAAAACTGAGACGAAGAAAAGGTCTACAATGTTAGGATAAGTAGAGAAGATAATTACATTTAAAATGTATTACTATGTGAAATTTAAACTGTGATCATATATAATGGAAGGCTTTGTTATACAAAGTATCCATGGTGCCTTTTGATGCATTAGGACAGCAGAAGCATAAGGAATGTTCTGAGCAGCCAAAAAAGACACTCTGCTAAGAAGCAGATACATCTCAATATTAAAAATAGCATCTACACTTGATTCATTAAAGCTCACTACTTTGGAGGGAAATGATATATGGAGCATTTCACCTATAGGCATCTTTGAGATTGGCTTTATAATATAAATGTTTTCCTTTAAAGGATATCCTCCTA
Organism: Eurystomus gularis; assembly: GCA_013400335.1. Lineage (NCBI taxonomy): Eukaryota > Metazoa > Chordata > Aves > Coraciiformes > Coraciidae > Eurystomus > Eurystomus gularis. Next base: position 10,701 of record VZZY01019548.1, on the reverse strand, counting down.
ATAAGGAGAGAAGTGCCTCAGCAGATCAGTGCAGGAAAACACACTCTTACCATGCTCAGTCTTGAAACCCATAGTGCTTTTATTCCTTCCACTTTGAGTGTATCTGCATGAGCATTTTGGTTTGGATCAAGAGTAATCTTTTTCTGTGAATTTCCTGATTCACATCCACTTACATTATTTTTATTTTAAAATTGTGTGATCTTAAAGTTAATGAACTGGGTTTCTCTTGAATTATGCTAAACCACAGATATTCTTCATGAGCACACCTGGTACACTTCATCCACTAGTGGACATTCAGGCTGTGGGAACAAACCAAAGTCAGTATTATGCACACCTTCCCCTTTCATACAGCATGAATGTTAGTCCTCAGTGTCAACTATTTTTCTTTATAAATTTGCTCTTATTCATGCTTGCTAGTTATTGAGCTAGTTATTGTTCAGTACTCTTCATCTCATGATTTGAGGATGTGAGAAAAAAAAGGCTTCAAAACATTGGCATTAAACTTAATAAGGCAGTAGCTTAATAAAACTAGTTAATGGAAATGGCTATAAAAATATGTTTATCATTACATCTTGCAGATTTTTGTTGCTTTATTAAAATAATCTCATTCAAAATTTTTCTTAGTTAATATCTGGGGAAAAAATGTTGACAGAAAGTATGTGCGCTGGAAACTTCTTCCAAAAAAAAGGCTTTTTTCATTAATAAAACTCTGTATTTTTCCTCCCACGTATTTTAACAAATGAGCAAATATTATCAGACATTACAGGAACTGTAAACACTCTGTCTACCTAGCAGAAGGAATGTCTGTGTATTTTATCTTATGCTTTTAGTAGCAATTTTATTTGCTAAACACATTTGGTCATTTGTTATAAGTCTACTTACAACATATCATATTGAACTAACAGTGAATAGATGCAATTTGCATTAGTTTAGTGCACCGGGGTAAACAGAACATGAAGACCCTAGTGAAAGCACTTGTTATATTGTCTAACTGAATAATTTGTAGTAGATAGTAGAGCTTATTTTGGATCAGCTGTTCCAAAGGACAATTGAATACCAAGTCCAAAATTGATGTTTGAATGACTTGTTCATTTGATCTTTATATGTAATTTATCTTTGAGGAAAAAAGGAAGAGCAAGACATCTTCTCATAAAAACACAGGAAAATTCTCACCATCTTTTTTTTTTTTTCCCCGAGGTAAATGTTTACAATTTGTACTGTTGAGGGAATTTAAGGGGCTATGAAGATCTAAATTGGGTTAAACCCTATGAGCCTTAGGGGAAGGAGAAATCTCTCTAGTTAGAGAAATGGTCTCAGAAAAAAAGTAATTAAATTTCAACTAAAGTACTTTCAGGAAACACAGATTAGTGAATCCCTCAAAATAGAGATATATAATTTTACGTAACAGTATTACTAAATCTGATGATAAAAATATAATATAAACTCATAGTATGAATCTTGTGATTCATCACCAAAAATTGCCCAAACTGTTCTCATCAGAGTCTTCAGATTGTCTCAAATTTCCTGATTTATGGAGGCCCCTTTAATATCCTGATTGTGATGCTGTAGAAAGTAAAAGATGATAAAATAATTTAGCAAATGCTTTCAATGCAGTGTTCATACTAACATAAATTCTAGCAAATTGTCGTGGGTTGACCCTGGCCAGATGCCAGATCCCCACCCAGCCAATCTCTTACTGCCCCTTCTCAGTAAGACAGGCAGAAAATAAGATGGAAGAGCTCCTAGGTAGAGATAAAGATATGGGAATCTCTTAAAACTTACTGTCACTGGCACAATAGAGTTCTGTCTTGAAGATGATGCAATTATTGTGTCCACATATAACAGCATTAACTTTTTTTTCTATGTAAGTGATCATTGATAGGCATAAAAATGTTAGAAGAAACAAATCTAGCTGTATTTCTTAGTATCAGTTTTTATTGTGTTTATATAGAGTTCTTGGCTCTTTACAGATGTATTAGAAGACAGCTTTTCTGCTGATTACCACTAAAGAAGCTATGGTTGACCAAACACTTTTGATGAAAGCTTTTACAAGATATTGCTGAATATTATTTGCTACTCAAAAGGCTACATAAACTTTTTTCCTAAGAGCTGAATGCACACTGTTCCTATTTGAGAAGCTTGAACTTTCATTATCTCTGTGCTTTTAGGTTTGCTTTCTCACTACCCTTATTTCATTTTAAGTAATCAGATTTAGCAGACTGCTACCACCCTTAGGTATTGTGCTTTACTTCTCCACTCATTTTGCCTTCTGTATTTTATTATGCTAGTATTTCTGTTTGCTGCCCTGGAGGATTTCTTTTTCCTTATTTTGACCAGAATTTTCTTATGTGTCTGTATCTATCCATATTAAAAATTTATGGATAAAGTATTTGTAAATAAGACCAAACCATATAGCTTATCTCTGGAATCAGCACAGCGGTACTCTGCACATACACTGAAACATAAAAGACATAAAAATAAGCATTTAATATGGTCCTATAAAGGAATACATTGGATTAATTGGCAAAATAACACCTGGGAAGTGATTTAATAAAATGATTTTTAATACTGGAAGGAAAAGGACCTAACGCATCACACTTGTTCTAGGAAAACTTGCAGGATACAAAAGTCCATCAAAACAATAATGGTGTATATTAACACCAAGCCAAATGGTCAGCCCTTCCCAACCCACACATGACTTTTAAAAAGCTCTTAAGCCCTGGACAAAGTACCTTCAGAAGTTGTAGTGCTCTACCCAGAAAGGCAGAAAATATCTATCCGTACACAGAGAAGATATGAATATGTTAGTTAGGCTGTTTTATCTTTTTTTATATATTCAATTGTCTATTTAACATTTTACATACCACTTAAGTTCCCTGCTTAGATATTAGGAAAATAAATAGGAAATCACGTTATTTCTCTTACATATCCTGCATACTTATCATTCTATCTTTAATTGCAGCCCATCTCCATTGTCAGTATTTTCCTTCAGCTTCTTCTTACATATGCCTGTCTGTTTCTTTCTGGTTTTCCTTAGGTCTTCATATCAATTTCTTCAACTATATGATGCTTAACAGTCCTTGAGTTCTCAGAAACTGTGCTGCTCAGGAGCCAGAGGAGACCAGACAAAGGTGTCCCTCTCAATTGATCTTTGACTGCAAGGTAGACACACTGCACAGAGAGCCAGCAGGCAAACAAAACCACAGCTGGACACCTAAACCCCGATTATAAAGCATGCATTTGACTTAAAGGGCATGAAGACAATCAGAAAAGGTGACCTCCACTCATTTTGGAGCCATCTTTGTTGGACACCCAGTAAGCATGTTTCCCCTAGAGTATAAAAGCACTGGTGTCTGCACCAGTTGCATCAAACCTAGACCCATGTTACTGGATGGTTTCATGGCTCCTATTTCAAAAGAGCTCCCTCCTCCCCAGCAGAGGTAACTCCCACCCTGGTCACTGTAATTGGGGAAGAATGCACCAGAGGGGTAAGATGGGATGAGACCATGTAAGCAAAAAGCATACCCATGGAAAGGCAGGGTCCAGGCTGCCCATGGAGATGGGGCACTGGATTGCCTATGGTGACAGGAGGACAGGCTGCTTTGGAGAAGGAGGGGGCTCAAGAGCAATAGGGAATGCTTATCTGCTGCCGAGCCTGGGGAAAAAAAGTGTCTGGATCCCTTTTACTTCTTCTCACCATCTTATGACCTGTCTTCTACTGATTTGCAGTCCCTTCAATAATATATTTACTTTGAATATGAGTTACACGCAAAAGAGAAACTCTGCACAGATTTCAGTAAAACTGCTATAATTCAGATTTCAGCGTTAACAACTGCCTATGACTCTTGTGAAGTGGTCATTGAAAACTTATTCGTGTCAGCTCAGTACTGTGCAATGGAGCACTAAGCTTCCTGAAAAATGAAAAAAAAATCTGTATGGATTCTCCTACATAACTTAGATTTTAGGAAAAGCTCATCCTTTCTCTGTTTATTCCCCTTTTTAGTCTGTGGTCCAAAGGAAGTCAGTGTGATGCCATTTACTGTAGAACCTTTTTACATGCTGAATTTTCCTGAATCTATTACTAGATCCCTGATCCCATTGTGGCAATTTTATCCCATGTTATTCTTTATACAATCGCTTAACATTAGCAATATTTTAGAGGATAGCAACAGCGCTAGTGCATGGTATTGCATCAAAACTAAAAAAATCTCAATCTTGGGGAATAAATGCTGTCTTGTTATGATGATTTCCGTTTTTTTTGTTCATTTATTTATGGTGTATTCGAACTCAACAATGGTCTGGGACTCACAGAGAGAAGGAAAAAAGATGACAGTGCAGGGGCAAGGGTAAAAATGGCCTCTTAAGAATTACTTTTTCTGACAAAGCTATAAGAGTGCCAGAGATGATCTCCAGACTGTTCTTTATACGGGGTCCACCCTGCTGTGTGGCATTTACAGTACGGAGAGCTTAAGACTCTTATACAATATGGAAACCAAATACAAGCAAGTACCAGCTATCTCAAGTCCTGTTCCTTGTCACCCCAAGCTTCTTTTTCTTTCCCTGAAGGAAAAGATGACAATTGAAGACTTGGAGGCCTTCTAAGGGAGGCCTGTAGCATGTATTAGATAGAGAAGGAAAAGTCTTGAAGGCAAAATCATGTCTGTGTGCACAGCTGCCTGACTTGACACAGGGTTATGCCTGAAGTTCATCAGCTGAAGGAATCCTTTAGGGCTGGAGTGACTGTGGCTCTGTAGCAGCAGGATATGTAAGAGTGGCATGATCATTACCATAATGCATGATCATCCAAACCCTATATATTGAACTAGGAAGTTGCCATAGAGAGAACTAAAGCATGGCATCACATGTGATTATGTAATTGTTAACAGAAGCTTTGAGTTTGTACAGACAATGAGGTTGCCTTGGGAGAACAAAGTGTCGCTGGCCAGGGAAAATGCCTGTGATTGATAGTCAGTGCTCTCTCTCACCAGGTGCAAACATTTCTTTATCCAGTTGGTGCCCAGGTCCTTTATGAGAGAGAGCTCATCCTTCCTTTTACTTCATATCAACATGATGTATTCACACTTGGCTAGCAGTTAGTTCAGAGCAGATTATGCACGGCAGCCTGTAACTCTGTAGTAAAGCAGGGGCCTATCACCTGTAACAGTTACTTGGGAAGATAAACGCCATCACTCCAAACGTTCTACCTTTCCTCCTTCTGCCCCACAGCTTTATACTGCTGAGCATGATGTCATATGGTATGGAATATCCCTTTAGTCAGTTGTGGTCATGTGTCCCAGCTGTGTCTCCTCCCAAGTTCTTGTGCACCCCCATCCTACTTGCTGGTGGGGAGGTGTGAGAAGGTCCTTGACTCTGTGTGAGCACTGCTCAGCAATAATTGAAACATCCCTGTGTTATTAACACTGTTTCCAGCACAAATCCAAAGTATAGCCCCATAGCAGCTACTGTGAAAAAAATTAACTGTATCCCAGCCCAAACTGGTACACTAGTGCATATGCAGACAGCTCAGGATGCTAGCAGGCCACACAGATTGCAAAATTTGTGAAAAATAATTGGTCTGTGGTTGGACTAAATGAGCCTCAGGGTTTAGAACAGGAGCAAAAAAAATGTGGGGGAAAGAGTGACTTACTTAATCAGTTCAGGAGGACTTTATAATTCCTCCTTCCATAAACTAATAAGAAAGAAGAGTATTCTTTCTCAGGGTGCTACTTCCTACTACAGCTGAATGGACAGCTACTTTCCATCAAAAGAGGTCATTCCCAAATTCTGGCTTGCAGATATTTGTTTCCTAGTCTGTGTCCTATACCAATTCTGATGCTCATCTTAACATATTGTAGTAAATTAAATTTGCTAAATTGACAAAGAAACAAACACGCCTTAAAACAGAAAAGCACTTTTTCCTGTGTTGTTTTTCTGCCACTTTACTGTGATTTGATCAGATAAGCTTCAGGTCAGAATAAAATCAACAAAAGAATAGAGTATGGAAACAAATGACTTTTTGCTTTCAGAAACAAGCCGTTAATTGTTTCCAGCCATGAGAAGAGACCTCTATTCCTTTTCAAAATAGTCATCAGTATGTAATCAGGTTAATAACTATATAGTATATAACTACTCATTGCTATTTTGTATACCAATTTCTCAAATTTTCCCAACATTTTGCTTTTTTTGTTTGGTGTATTTGCTGAGATATTTCTTTTTCTTAACAGGAATTGGAACTCTTTGCTAAGTAATTCCAGAAAAACTTGTTTAATAATCTATGTAAAAATAGTATGGGGATTAATTTTTTTTTTCATTATTTAATTTCTAAGAAGTTAGAATGACAGAAATAAGGTATTTTCTTTTCTTTTGAAGAACTTTGCAAATTGACTTTTGTTTTCTATGAGCCAGTTAAGGAAACTGATTAAGCATTGCCATTTAAATATTTCCTTTTATTAGTAGCAGTATATTTCCATGTTGAAATGTGTCCTATTAGTAGTAATCAGATTTAACCTTGCTGCATTAAATAAAAGCTACTTCATTTTCTAACAACATACTAACCTAAATAATTATTGTTAGAAATTTTTATATTAAAGTATATGGTATCTATAAACGTATACATTAAAAATTGTCATCTCTTATAACTGCTAGGGTGCTTTTGGACATGTATTTGACCAAACACCTTCCAAAAATTCCCAATTTATAAGTATTTTGATAAGAATTTGAAGTTTTTTTGTGTTTCTAGAAAAAAGACCCAAACACTTCCTATTAGAAAAACTTTACCCTGCTTTGCTTCTCTCCTTGCAAGCGACATAGTGGGAAAAAAAGGCCTTTTCAAGTGATATGGCTTATGCCTCTGACAATGCATGCTTCCTGAACAGAAGATCTTCATTCAAGAGAAACACAATCTCTTTTAAAAAGCTCTTTTTAAACTATATTTGTCTTACAATTACTGTTTCATAGAGATACATCTTTGCTAAACTGTTTTGAGTCCATTAATTTTATTCTTCTCCTCCTTTATTCAAGGAACTTTGTTCTTGATGTAGATTCATTACTAGTGTGTTGACAAAATCAGTTTTCTTTACAGTCTTTTGTTTTTTATACATTTGTTATGTATATAGGTCAGTTAAAAATTGTTAGATGTTTTACTCAAAGAACAAATGCAAAACATAAAAAAAATTAAAGAATTTAAACTATGACAGTAGTTATAAAAGCTGCACTGCAGAGTGCTTATAACACATTTGTTGTTTATAGTCACGGATGCTATCTCTGTTAATAGGTAGTGTTGCAGAAAAGAAAATTCTCACAAAATTCCTCTGAATAGCTGGAACATACAATTTGATCAGATGCCCAGACAAAAAATTAATACATTATTTTCTTTGAATGCTTGGAGTATAAATATAATTTTAAGTGTCCCAAAATGAATGACTGGCTATATTTACCATTAGGTTCAACATTATTATACAATAACTTATCTGTTACTGCATCTGCATTAGCAGCAAGATTTTCCCCAGCACCATGTTCATTTTCAAGTGTTTGTCTCTTAAATAGTGCTAGCACTGTGCATGAATTCTGGTAGTCACACAAAATACATCCGAAGCCTGACTTTTAATGATGCTGAGCGTGAAAAATTCTTACTGTTTTAGTGGGATCAGAAATGCTCAACATTTTTCCCAGCATGATAATCTGACTAAATTCACCAGTGTTGAGGCATCCAAAAAGAATGAATCAGTGGAAATTGAGGCAATGAATTCCTTTTTATGCTCTTTTATAATGGGTAGCACAAGTATTACCCAGGGAATTTACAAGGTCCTATTAATTAATGCTTATTAATTTATTTAAAATCCCTGAAGAAAAGACATTACAGAATTGCAAAATATTATTATTCCTTCTTTAAAGTATGAGCTTCATTCCTCATTTTACAAGTGGGACATTCTGTCTACTTTTCTTCTGGCTAATTGCCAAAATGGGAGGCCTTTTAATTACCTGCTAGAATGACAAGGGCCATTAGGCAGCTTAGGGTGCAGCTTCTTTTTGAGAAACTGCTGCTTCCAGTCTACAGAGGATTATGTGTGCCATCTACTGCATGAGTCAATTAATAATTTGAAATTTCAGCTAATGTAGGGAAGGATGAGCTGTGATGACATTATGTTAATTGATTCCTGTAGTTGTAATGAAGTGAGTGATAGCACTATATTCTAGAATTACTGCTTCAGATGGATTGAAAATATTAGATGAGCACCATTTCTTGTAAAGCTCATCTTGTATATCTAACCTCTGAATAACGATTTTTAAAGTGTTGCCATTTCCTGGCATGTATTGATTACATTAATTAGAATCTCAGCAAGAGCACAGAAATTACACATTCGTCTGAGCATATTTCTTGTGTAAACAGAAACCTTATTCACCATGATACTCATATTGACAATTATTTTTGTTAATATCCTAGAACATGTGATTTCGCTCTTATAATTTCCTACCATACCAAAACACTCTATGTACATGTGATTCTCAATGGAAATCCTTTGAGATATATATATACAGTTGTTCCGCTTGACTTACTTGCTCTTTACTTAGTATTCACCAATTCTCAAAAAAGAAGAAAAACTTGGAGAGAAACCATTTCCATTTTGGGTACCTTCCTTATATTTTTTTCAGAGTGATTCAAACAATTTACACATGCATTATTATTTTAAAAAAAAAAAAAGGAAAAATCTTCCAAACACTGCAGAATATTTAATGTCTGGCCTATGTGATATTGAGTAGTAAGAACTGGGTGTATTATCTCATGAAATCTTCTTGTACCTGTTTTACTTATAGGTGAGACTTTCTGGTTAAACGGCAACTCCCCTGATTACCTGCAATTCAGATACTTCAGTATATGCTGTTATGACTCGTATCAGATGGAAATGTTAATTATTAACTAACTGAAATCGGGCACACTTAGTCAATAGTAATATGAGTCATTTATACCACACTGATTTATTTGGATCTTTCCAAATATAACACACAGTTATGAAGGAGGGAGAATTGAATATGAATAGACTAGTCAATCAAATGTTCTTGAATAATCAGTCAATTATAGAATTATTAGCAGTAAGAAGAGGTTATCCCAACTGCATTTATGAGATGAGGGTGCTAAGATGGGATGTAGCTGGGAACCCCACAAACCACAAAGCCAGTTTTGCAATCCAGGCAAAAAAACAGACAAAGCAATCATCCAGGTATTATTTCTCATCAACTTTAGCATAGTCATGCCAGGCAAAAGTTGGGTACATAATGGCTATTTACTAGTGAGTTAAAAATTTATAGAACCCTTCTTAACTGGGATAGAACTTGAGTTGTATTTTGACAATTGGTGAAGCAGTGGACATTCTTTAATAAATTTGAGAATGCTACTTACTGCCTTAAGTTCTGGTCACAACTACACTACACAGGGGTGGCTTCAATGGGAATGTAAACTTCAGAGCAGGGTGGGCTCATGACTGACAGAAATCACTATCCTGAATTAATTTTTCCTAGCTATATTCTACTATGGTGCCCTCTTTCTGGAGCCTGCACCAAAAGGCATGAGCTTCTGCCACTACAGACTTTTTATGCAGGGTGAGAACTGCTCCCTTCTCTTTTGCTTCTGTGCAGCCCTCTTCATCCCCTGGTCCTGCCTCCATGGCCTCTTCTTGTGTGCATGTTCTCTTCCTTTTAGCTGATTGTTCATGTTCCCACTTTCTTTCAGCCTTGAGATACTTCTCACTAGGCTAAATCTCCAGTAGAAGTAAAAGAGCTCTCCAATAGGAGAAAGGGGCTTTTCAGAATGGTACAAGGAGGAGGCTGAGGAAAAGAAAACTCTGACCTAGTTTCTCTGACCTAGCTATTTAAGAGATAGTATTGCTCATCAGAGCAGTATCGACACAGCATGATGTTAGGCTTTGATTGGAGCTTGTACCTATTAATAGGACACAAAATAAAACTTATCACAGCTCAAGTTATATGATGCAGTCTTTCTCTGATATTAAGGAGAAATAAAGCAAAGGGCCCTTTTCTTTTTCTTTTCTTTTCTTTTCTTTTCTTTTCTTTTCTTTTCTTTTCTTTTC
>VZZY01019546.1:0-16975 GCA_013400335.1 Eurystomus gularis | reverse complement strand
CCTTCTTTTCTTCTTCTTGTGTGTGGTGGTGATATAGGCTTTGGGCCTGTCTGATTGTGTAGGCATCTCTGGTGTATCTTGCCCATTGTCCCTGTCCTAATTTGGGTGTTCCACCTCAACGAGAGCCTCATACCTGTTGCTCAGAGGCACCTGGGGGGGGGGGGAGATGGGCAAGAGGGGACTTCACCTGCTGCCCCTACCATGGACTTGCCTCCACTCACTCTGTTCATTCAGGCTTCTGTCATTGGCCTGACGGGGGCAGGATACAGAGGCCCCTTGATCCTGGGTGCTCTCTGATCGGTGCTCCCATTTATTTTTTACTTTCAGAGATTGCCTGGTGTATGTTAGAGTCTTTTACTGTCACCCCTTGTGCCTCTCCCCTTCACATGAAGTTTGTAAACAGGCTTTATTTCATTTTGAGAGGACTTACATATTAAACATTAGCCCAAGCGGATTTGTGCTGAGCTAGCATTTCCAGAGTGGTCGATATCGAGGAAGAGCTGTTTTTAGCCTTTATGGGACAAAGCAGCAGGAAGGAGGACAGGGAAGGGCAGGGAAGTTTTGCTTACCTGCCTCCCCTCTGGGGACATTATTGATGGCAGCAGTGGTGGGCAGACAGCGTTGATGCTTATCTTACCACTTTCCACATGAGGTGCTGTGCCACTGTACTAAGGATATGCTACCATCTGCTACTTCTCATGCAGGGATGGCTGCCGAATTCCCTCTGAGGTCAAAGGTGAGAGACTTATTGTCTGCTGATGGTAGGAGCCACTGGCTCGGGCTCACAGATGAGATGGCCATAAAATGCATTCAGGAACAATTCCCAGCAGGAATCAAACAATACTTCTGCTCTAGCAGATGCAACACTAATTACAAATGTGGTTTGACTTTGCCACGTGACATCTACTCTGTGCACTTTGCGATCACTAAACTACTCACCACCTCTGCAGGAAAAGATCAGGTTTCCAGATCCAAACCTACCAATGAGAGGAGGTGGCTTAAGGCACCTTTAGTCCCCTCACTAGCAGCACCTGATGAGATATTCCATCCCATGGGCTAAGGGAAGTGGTTCCTATTTTTCCCACTCCTTATAGGCATGGTAGGGCTGCATTGATCCTCTTCATGTGCTCCTAGGCTGCAGCTGATGAAGCAGCAGCCAGAGCAATGAAGCCACCACTCAGCACTGCAGTGGGAACACTGGGAACTAGGGAAGGACCCCAGCCCGCTTGCCTCTTTGTTCCTTAAGAATAGGATCACCTTCACCTTCAGAAAATGAAGGTCATTCCTATTTAAACTGGTGCACAATTGGCCATGCTCATTGGGAAGGGAAGGGGCCTGGGAAGCATCTTTCCCAATAGCAGCAAGTAAAAAAGTAAATGGGAGGAGGAATTGGGGAGAGGGTAGAGCATGTTTAAGAATTACCTCTTGGCATGCACAGCATGCAGTTTTGCAACTCATGTCACACTGGTTTGTGGTAAACCAGAAGCTATTAATCCCATGGGAAACAAAGGAAACCCAAGGGACTACCTCCTGCAAACATTCTGTGAGAACACAGCAGGCAGCATATCGCTGCAGGCACAATCATGCCTGACTTGGAAAACACGTGAAGACTTTCAAGTGCATGAATCGTGAAAGGAAAAAAAATATTCAAAAAACTCCAAACAAAATAAACAAAAAAACCCAAACCAAACAACATATATATGCTCAATTAGCCTAAAGGGATCCAAACTTTTTTTCAGCTCTGGATCTTTTGGGGCTTCTTAAAGCCAGGAGCTCTGCTTTGTTGCCTATTTTATAGATGGATGGCTCTAGGAACACATGCTTAGAGGAATTAACTGTAACTTTGTTCACTAGGAAGTTTATTTCTATCAGCCAGCAAGAAATCCCTTGTTTTCATGACAACCGAAAGAAAAGCAAGTGACCGTGCATTAGACTGAAAAGAATCTGGTTTAGAATGTGAATAGGGGTACAACTCACCAAGCATAAATACATACCCAAGTAACGGGCTGTTTGCAAACTAATTGGTTTTTCTAACTGCAATTATACTCAAGCAGAAAAGAACAGAAGTGAGGGAAGGGGGAGCCTGGCCTGTTTCTTTATCTTCAGCATAAACAGATCATCTGAGTGATCGTAACAAGAGGTGCATTGTCTTCTCCAGCTGACTGCAAGTTTTATGGTTTCAACTCCACTTTCATCTTTTTGTCCAATATGAAATTACTCAGCAGAAGAGTTTTGAAGGATTTAGAGAACTGCCAGGTGGTACTGAGCCTGTGACAGAGAGGACAAACTGGTCATCATTGGGCAGCCTGTCCCTGGAGCCTCAAAGATATCACTTATAAAAAATGCAGCCTTGCAGCTCGTAAGAAAGCATTTTAGGCCCACTGTGCCCATTCTATATCTGTGTAGATTATATATAAACAAATTCAGAAATGGCAGAAGACTGTGTTTACCATAGGTATTTGCAGTGTCGTTTTCAAAAAGCTTGCAAAATTGTTTTTGTGTATTGCCAGGAAACATCAGCAATAGACCAGGTACTTTTTGTACTCTCCTTTAGGGCTCAGAATACTTTCAGTAATGGGGAACTTCAGAATTTCCCTAGGATGCAGGAGGCAATATCAACCCATCTACAGAATATGTGTAAAATGCCAAGGGCATTATGTTACTCAAAACCTTTTTCAGGAGATGCATATGGGCATGGCAAAACTAGCACCTCTGGATCCAGTTGTAGTAGCAACAGGTTTAACACTATATAGTCTGATCACAATACTTTGCATAAAGCTGGCAAAAAAAAAAGGAAAACCACACAAAGCATTTTAAAAAAACTTTTTATTTTCTTCATGGTGGTTAAAATATTCAGGGTATTTCCATACCTGAGTTGTTATTGAAAACATTGGCAAAGTTATTAATTACATACCCAAATTTAGTAACTGTATTAAGAATATTTTCAAAACACAAAATTACCAAAAGTCTAAGCATTTAAACATTTTATAAGGTAACACTTTGCACATTTATTTTTAAATACAAGCCCTTATTAATTAACAAGTATTAATACAATACTTGTTGAAAGTAAGGTCATTCAGAAGTGTCCCCCAATACCTGTTACTGCTTTGACGTAAATCATGGCTGTGCATTATAGTGGGGAAGGGACATGAATTTGAACAAGAAGCCTCTTTGCTGGTGTCAGTGCTAATTGCAGGCAGGAGTAGAGGGGCCAGTGAAGTGCTCAGTGCCAGCCTCTCCTGCGGGACCAAGGACTGCCATGCAGCCAGCAGCTCCTGGCAGAGCAAGGTACACTGCTCCAGCTATGTGCGTGGTCAAGCCAAGGCCTGTTTCCCTGTGGTTCCACAAGCTGTGGAGACAAAGCGAAGCCTGCCCTGGCAGGCATGTGCTACTGCAGGCATGCTCTCCCCAAAACAAGAGCATTTCTTTTGCCAAAGGGCTGCCTCTGACTGCAGACAGTAGCTGTTAAATATGACACAGGTGACTGCACTGTTTCTAACCTGCTTGTACCTCAATAGAATCATAGAATCATAGGGGTTGCAAGGGACCTCTGGAGATCATCTAGTCCAAGCCCCCTGCCAGAGCAGGATTGCCTAGAGCAGGTCGCACAGGAACACGTCCAGGCGGGTTTTGAAAGTCTCCAGAGAAGGAGCCTCCACAACCTCTCTGGGCAGCCTGTTCCAGTGCTCTGCCACCCTCAAAGTAAAAAAGTTCCTCCTCATGTTTAAGTGGAACTTCATAGAGGAAGTTGAAGCTTGTGCCCGTTACCTCTTGTCCTGTTATTGGGCACCACCGAAAAAAGACTGGCCCTATCTTCCCGACAGCTACCCCTCAAGTATTTGTGTGGATTAATAAGATCCCCTCTCAGTCTTCTCTGCTCTAGAGTCAGAAGTCCCAAGTCCCTCAGCCTCTCCTCATAAGGGAGATGTTCCGTTCCTCTAATGATTTTTGTAGTCCTTCTCTCGACTCTCTCCAGTAGCTCCCTGTCCCTCCTGAACCAGGGAGCCCAGAACTGCACACAATATTCTAGATATGGCCTCACTAGGGCAGAGTAGAGGGGGAGGAGAACCTCCCTTGACCTGCTTGCCACACTTTTCTTGATGCACCCCAGTACGCCATTGGCCTTCTTGGCCACAAAGGCACACTGCTTGCTCATGGTCAGCCAGTTGTCCACCAGGACTCCCAGGTCTTTTTCCTCAGAGCTACTCTCCAGCAGGTCAGCCCCTAACCTGTACTGCTGCTGGGGGTTTTTCCTCCCTAGGTGCAAGACCTTACATTTGCCCTTCATAAGGTTCTTCTCTGCCCAACTCTCCAGCCTGTCCAGATCTCGCTGGATGGCAGCACAGCCTTCTGGCATGTTAGCCACTCCTCCCAGTTTTGTGTCATCAGCAAACTTGCTGATGGTACACTCTATCCCTTCATCTAAGTCATTGATGAATATATTGAACAGGACTGGACCCAGCACTGAGCCCTGAGGAACACCACTGGTCACAGGCCTCCAGCTAGACTCTGTGCCACTGATCACAACCCTCTGAGCTCTGTCTTTCAGCCAATTTTCAATCCACCCCACTGTCCATTCATCTAACTCACCCTTCCTAAGCTTATCTGTGAGAGACAGTGTCAAAAGCCTTGCTGAAGTCAAGGTAGATGACGTCCACCGCTCTCCCTTCATCCACCCAGCCAGTCATGCTCTCGTAGAAGGTTATCAGGCTAGTCAGACATGACTTCCCCTTATAAGGTGAATCCATGCTGGCTACTTCTGATAACTTTCCTTTCCTCCATATGTTTTGAGATGTTCCCCAGAATGAGCTGCTCCAACATCTTTCCAGGGATGGAGGTGAGACTCTCTGGCCTGTAGTTTCCTGTGTCGTCCTTCTTGCCCTTTTTGAAGATTGGAGTGACAAGCAAAGATACTCAATTACTTTACACTAGAAACCTTTCCAGCCCTGTCTGATCTGTGAGGTGGTGGTTTCGCAGGGCACAGCCTGCAGGGGCAGAGCTGACAGGCATTGGTGCCACCTCAGTGTCATCTGCCCATGGCTGCAATGCCACATCCACCACAGCTGTCAGGGCTGCCCATGTGTGATGGCTGGCGAGGAGCCCCAGCTGCCACACCCAGAAAGTGCTGGCAGACAGGGGCCTTGGCCAGCGGCTTGCCTGTGAGTGGCAAAGTGTGGTGAGACCAACGGCTTGGCTTGCATCTTTCTGAGGCAGATGTGAACCTCACCTCAGCAACCTCTGTAAGGGGTTAAAAGCCAACTCCAGGGCAGTCGTCATTGGATGGGCGTTTGCAAGCTCTGCACCCCACACTGGGCACCTATTACCAGTCTCCACACCTGCCCCTGCCTGGGTGGTGACCGTGAGATGCTCCATGGGAAGTGTCCCAGTGATGGAGGGTTGGGTTGGCAGTGCCAGCTTTGTGGTGCCCAGGCACTGCTCCCCGCTCTGCTGGCATGCGGGGGTGCGGAGGCAGCCAGGGCAGGGGTCCTGCTCACACAGTGTGGCGTGGCACAGGGCTTGTGAGTAATCCCGCCAGGTACCAGTTTGCTCCTACACACCTCTGAGGCGTGCCAAGGATGTCAGCCAAAGCGGTGGGCATTTATGTATTCCTGGTATTGCCCCTTTTCTCACAAACCTCAAATCCTCACAGCCATTTGGGAGGTGATTCTCCCCCTCTGCTCCACTCGCGTGAGGCCCCACCTGGAGTACTGCGTCCAGTTCTGGAGCCCCTGTTTGCCTAGATTCAATTTGTTCACATTTCTGGTTATACCAACAGGAAGGCATGCTTAGATAGGTGTTTGTGTACGCATTCGTACGGGGCTTGGTTTAGGTTTAGTTTGGTTTTTCGAGGTTGGTTAGGTTTTTTTGGGGGGGAGTTGGGTTTTTTTTTTGTTGGTTTTTTTTTTTCTAAGCCCTCATTAACTCCACTCACGCTGTCTTACCCTGTTTGCCAGTGCTTAAGTAGTGCTTTTTTAAAAAAGCAACCAATTAGCACCTCATCAGCTCCAATTAGAGGAGACAAAAGCAGTGTAAAGATAACTCAATGAGAGGGGGTGGCACAACATCGTGTAATCACTTAAGACAGCGGTGAGCATTCACTGTGCTGGCTGTGCCGGGCCTATTCACCTTTTTTTCTTCTCTCTGGATGCATTTAAGACTTTTTTTTCTTTCTTTCTTTCTTTCTGGGAAGCCGGGCCTCCCAGGAGTCTCAGAGTCTCTCATTCAGGGCTACCTGTTTACAGCTCACCGAACAGAAGGACCTAAACAATCCTATATTGTATGCCTAGTGCTTCCTTAAACTTAGGCCTCCACAATGGCATGTTTTCAGAAGCTGGGCAGAATAAGTTAAAGGCTGGCTTTATACTCATTAAGTGTTCTGCTTGTACTGTCTTCTAATTACATGACAGGGCCACAATGTATTTTTTTCTTCAATGGAGTTCTTTGGAGCAGTTAATTTGGTGCCTGTACTAAAT
Source organism: Eurystomus gularis (assembly GCA_013400335.1). Taxonomy (NCBI): domain Eukaryota; kingdom Metazoa; phylum Chordata; class Aves; order Coraciiformes; family Coraciidae; genus Eurystomus; species Eurystomus gularis. Next base: position 10,502 of record VZZY01019546.1, on the reverse strand, counting down.
GCCCCAAAACATTAATTAGTGTGGAAGGAACCCTAATTTCCTCGGCGGCTTTCCTCTCCATTTACTTCCCTTGTTTTCACATAGGCTTGGATGAGCCTCTATAATGAAATTACCTCATTAATGCCTTTATTCTTGCAGAGTAACTCATTCAAGATCTACCATTTAGTTTTAATTTAATGCTGTCAAAAGCAAAAGGTGCATTCATGTCTTTGATTAGTGCATTTTTTTCTCTCTAAAGAGTGGACAGATTTAAATTATTAAGATGGCAAGTAGTGAGTTATAATTGGATACAAGCAGCACTTCAGTGAATATTAAATGCTTTCAAAGCCTGGCCTATGTGGTCTGCTGACTATTAACTGTGTCCAGTGAGTTATTCTGTGGGTTTTGAATTAACAGCACCTTAGCTACTGTGAAGCAAATTAAGTTTAATTTTGTTTATAAAACCCGGTGAAGTTGCATTTATCAACATGACATTTAGTTGTAGCAGAGTTCAGTTTTCCCCATTATCCTATACTGACCTCATTGCTTGGTTTGTACTGCTAACATAGGGTCTCATCCTGTACTTCACAGTCATGCAAAGTCTGGCTGGAGACTTGCCTATGCATGGCCAGCAGGATATGGCCTTTAATGTACAAGACCTACTGAGTTCTAAATATTGTCAAACAGAAACCACCGTAGCCACGTTTGACAACACTGATTATTTGCTTGCAGGGTACAGTAGCACAAAGTATGTCTGCTATTAGTGGTGAATGCACAGTTACAAACTGTTTTGATACCAGCAACTGAGCAGGCAGGATTTAACATCTGGGCCTTGATCTTTAATTCTCTGTCGTCTCCTTCCTTTGATTTACAACCCATGTCACAAAATATCTGAGATGCATCAGAGAAACATGTATGTCAGAAGACTTAAGGAGCCTCTAGTCTTCTTGGCATGTGCATATTATAGTTTATTGCGTATCTGCATTGCTACCAGAGGTCAAAAATCAGTGACATGCATGGAGACAGGACCTCTGGAGGGCTGTAGTGTAACTCTCTGCTCAAAGCAGGCACAGTCACATCAGTTTACTCACAGCCTTGTCCAGTTGTCCAGAGGCTTTTAAGTGTAGAGCATCTCCTAAGGATGGAGATCACACAAACTGTTCCAGGGCCCCTGTTCCATTTCCAGTGTTTACCCACCTCTATAGAGACATTTTCCTTATGGAATTATAAGGAAATTGCTATATTTTCAATGCAAGCATTGAAATGATATGATGGTATTTTAGAAATAACATAAATTATAACTTTATTATAATATATTATGCAATATATTTATTATAAAGATTTATTTATTGCGTAGTATATGGTACTTGTACAATATATCATACAGTTCTCATATTATTAGTTTATTATATTGTTTATCTAATAGAATATTATTACAGAAATTTATTATAAGAGTATGGAGATTACCTTTCTCTGGTTACTTTTCCTTATAGAGTATGTATATTCAGGTCTCACCTTGTGTGGAGTGAGGATGTAGCTGGGATGGCTGCTGGTGGCTGAGGGAAGACAGAAGAGAAGCAACAGGTGTGGCCCCTGCACTGCCGTGCAAAAAAAGCACTCTTCTCAGGATTTGAGACCAGCTTGTCTGGCCTCTTGGTTCAGATGGTGCATCAGCTACATCTGTACTTCAAATGAAATAGTGCCAGGAGCTGCTTTCTGCCATGAGTTCATGCAGTGGAGACCGGACACATCCATTATCTGACACCTAACTCTAGGTTTCCGCTAGGTTTTGCTGAAGGGCCATCTGACCTAAGACATGGGTTTTTTTCATGTGTGCTTTTCCTGGGCAGAGTGTCTGAGACAGAGCAAGCACTGTAAGCCTGAGGAGTGTGCATTACCTGCTGCTCAGTGTGGTGATAGGGTGTATAATGTGGTTTGAAGCATAAAACCTGCAGAAGAAGGCTGCAAAGGGTTCAGAGAACCCATTCTGATAAATCTCAGCTGTCTTGTCCATTGTCAATGATCCACAGCATGTGCTATTGCTCTGTGGTGTGCCAAAGCCCTCTCATAAATGGCTAAAGGGCCCAAAACTGTGCTAACACCTGTGCTGGTAGTTATGTACTGTGAGTAACTGGAGCCCAAAAGCTGAGATAGCTCTCTGGCTTTGGCTTATTTTGCAGTGAGAACATGCCATGATGTCCTCTTTCTGTTCTAGGTCAGCTAAGAAGAGCAAGCTTAAGTCCAGACATTATCCAGATACTAAATGTTTATCCATGCACCATGAAGGCCTCGGTCCAGGGAGTTTTCTTAGTGTAATGTATGCTGTCAAACCTGGGCTTCTCCTAACATCCAGTAGCATTGTCCCCCAGGTCCCTGTTAGTACAGTGGCTGAAGCATATGCTCAAGAAGCAAGATAGCCACTCCAATTCTCTCCTCATCTCCAGGAAGTATGTACATTTCAAATCATCACACCATATCTTACTCTTATTATCACATCATATTCTGGGAGAAAGGAGGAGGAATGGCTCTTGCTATCCACTTCTTCCCCTCATTTCAGAAAAAGAGTCAGAGAGAGCAGACAAGGCTCAAGGGCTGGGAGCTAGAGCTGCATTTGGTCTCTGCTCCAAGAACTGTCCCTGTATTTTATGTTTGTATGGTTATTTAATAATTCAATAAAATAATATAGTACTAGGAACAGAGACAAGGAACCAGGAGTCCTCTCTCCAAGGTGGGTGTCCTTGCTGCAGGATACCATGATTATAGGCATCATATAAAGAGGTCAGCTTCTGTTCCTTCCGCTCTGGGGAGTGTCAAGATACAGAGAGCAGCTAGAGAGCTTGTTCACCAAAAGACCAAGTTGTAGTGAACCCAGGGGTAAAACTCTGGCTACAGATAGTGGCTCAGTGTAACACTGGGCTTAGTCTGAGTGCTGATCCCAAGCCTTATTTGCCATAGCCTAAAGACACTAGGACACACAGATGTTAACCTCCGATGGTGGTGCCTGCACCTATGCTCAGGCAGAAGACTTAGGCAGATGAAAGGAAGCACTAAGTATGAGCAGCAAGAATCACAACCAAAAAAACACAAGGACAAACTGAAGTGACAGTTTGAACACGTTTGTTCCTCAGCAGGTATGGAACAAAAAGGAACAGCAGAATCTGGGTAGGTAAGGAGAGAAATGAGGGAAAGGTGTACACAGGTTAAAAGGCCAGCAGAGCTCAGGCAGTGAGCTGGGCACAAGAGTCTCCGGGAAAGCTTGGGCTGCCTGGGAGAGACGAAAGCACAGCAGAGCCAGCCTGGCTCTGTCCTTGGTGACCTGCAGTGCACACATTTTGAGGGAAGAGTGCAGGCAGTGCTTCCCTGTGCAGATGTGCTGTGTTTGGCAGCAGTGTCACACTCCTTGACAGCTGCCATTTGCTTCTGCTTTTGTGGCATTAAACCGATGGTGGGACCAGGCAATGAGTTATGTTAAAAGTAGTGTCCCCCACTACCCCCTTCGTAGACAGATTAATTCTAAGTTCATTGTACTGTCCCCCACTATCCATCTACTGGCACTGCTGGGCAGGAGGAAGCAGAATGGGCAGCAGAGAAGGATGACAAAGGCTGAACGTGTCTTAGCCATTGATGGAAATGCTATTCACTCGAGTAGGAGACAGTTTAAAGCAACTTTAAGGAAGGACACAAGCCTGAGGAGCCTGTCTTTGCCATCCATTTATCAGAAACGATTCTTAGCATAGGCAGTCAGTTGCAAACCAGAGAATTAACTATCCGCTGATGAACGATTACTGGTCAGAGCTCTTATTCTCCGGACCGAGTATTTGTTAAACGAACATAGCCCACACAATGGGACCGCAGTGCAAGAGTGCCCCCTTTTGCTCTATGAGACTTTCAGAGCCGTAAAGTAGAAAGGCTTCATAGCGTTGGAAGGTGACTTTTGCAGTGGGAAAAGTGGCATGTAACAGGGGAGGCTGAGGAAATCAGAAGGAAGAGTTATAAAGCGCTAATACTGGGAGAACAGCACAAGGAGAAGCAAGAGACACGTGCAACCATAGGGCTGAAAGGTGAGCAGGCAGAATCTCTTTCTGCGCTACTCTGACCAGAAAAACTGCCAAAGTATAATATCAGAAGGCTCTAGGGTGATGCATTGCTCAGGCACAGCAAAGAGTCTGAGAAGAGATGAAAGATCTCTGTCACACAGCATAAGAGCGCAAGAAATACTGCAAGGTCTGATGAAGCTAGGCATTCTGTTTGATGGGACAGTTCTGCCTGTGGGAGCGCATAGGCCTAGCTGCTCTCTATGGCCTGGTCCCCTCTGTTCCTCATCCTCTAGATTAAGGTGTCAGGGAGTGGAAAGGGCTGGCTGCTCCGTGTGCAAAAGGGAGCAAGGAGCTGTGGGGACAGCGAAGTGTAGGACAGTGGGGATCCTATCACCAAGATATCCCATCATTAAGGTGGGTAGTGGGAGTTAAGTACCACACCATATTTCTCTAGTCCTCAGCAAAGAGAACAAAAAATCAAACATTGACAATGAATGAATGATATGTCTGTGTGCAGCCTGAAGTTTACCCTGTGGATCACAAGAATCGCCTTAGTTGGATACACCTATCTACCTCTGTCTGCCTTCCACTTAGGCAACGTCCTTAAAGGCTTCTAAAGTCAGATCAAGTTCTGCCCTGGCAGAATCTTCTCATCTGTCTGCTGGAACCCTGGACATGATCTATACTGCATACTGCGCCTGGTCCCTGCACTGGTGAGTTCCTTTGTATGACCTGGGGCTATGCAGAATACCTGGTCTAGTGTTTTATTCAGTTTGATAAAAAGAGCCCTGACATAGCCAAGCATTTAGCTGAATGAATGTTTCACTATGAATAACACAAATATTTGAATTCAAGTATATGTCAATTGAAACTTTTGTAATGACGGCATGTGGGAACTAAATGTAGATGAAAGAAGAAGAAAATATTTTTGTAGGGCTAACTTAGGGTATTCAGACAGCCCTTCTTCTTGTAAGCAGGTTAGCTGTGTTCTGCACAGAGCCAGCAACTTGCAGATACTAGTATTCTGCTTAGCCCCTGCATCACAGTAATAGTAAGGCGGTTATGGTGAAAGCAGGCTGAAAATTCACATCACCAACTAAAAGGTGGTCACCTAAAAGAACATGGTGTAACTGGCAGAACTGATGGGCTGAGTGACTGCAGGAGAAGAAAGCTAGTGATTAAGGCAGTGCTTTGGTGGAAAGGGTTTATGTTCCTCTCAGGTCTGTGGTTTATGTATTTGCATGTGAAATACAAAGGGGATAACAGCAGCAGGGAGTAAAATCAATCATTTTCCCTACAGACAGCAGCCCTGACACTAGGGGAAACTAGCAAACTATAGGGTGATAATTCCTGTTTTGAAAACACTCGATGCATATTGGTTTTGAAGATCTTCATCAGGGAGCTGGAGCAACACCAATGAAGAGAAGAAAATGAGCAGAGAAAAACTACCTGATTAGGCTGTCATATGGGCTTAGCACTTTGTGGTAGAAGAACTAAATGACTTAAAGAAACAGGGAATAAACAGTGTCAGAAAGGAGCTTAACTGTAAAGTAAAAACTTTAAACATATTTGTAGGAAATACACCTCTCCCTCACATATGCGTAAGTTAGGCTTCAGTGGTGGAATAAAGTACATTTTAAACACATTACCTGCATAATTGTATCTCTCACTTAAGATGCTGCTAGCAGCCTGCTGGTGTTAGGAGATGAAGTGTCAGTTCTCTTTTTGCTCCTGATACTGTTATTTCAAACACCAAGAGACATGAGAAGAGCAAGATAGAAGATTTAACTAATTTATGGAAGTTGCAGCCACCAAAACTGTATCTAGCACTTTAACATCAGGGTGGCCCTTGTGCCCCAGAGCAGGGTGTTAAAGCAAAGCATGATCCCTAGCAGGGTAAAGGACCCCCTCAACCAAAACCTATGGACAAAGAGTGTTCAGAAATAGCAAGTGCTTATCTGCACATTTGGAAACTTAACTGTGTTCACCTATCTGTCCCTCAGGGACCAGGCCTACTTTCCTAATTCCTAGCAATACTGACATCTTAGGACTGCAGCAAATACCCACAAGTACACATTTAAGTGGTTTAGCCAGCACAACTACCTCAAATTTCTTCTGCTGCTCTGCTCATTTAGCTTGGAAACGCCACATGTGAGTTTCCACTTGCCTGCTTTCACCAGCAGGACACTGGGCAAAAAGTCTCTGGGCAAAATTACATATTACTCAAAGAGGTCAGTGCCTGCAGCCTGCAGCACAAATCTCTTTCCTCCTTAAAGGCCTGGCAATGCTTTTGACTCCAGGCTATGGGATGGGGTGCAAATAGCAAACCTTCTGTAGGGAGTCACAAACACCTAGGTTAATTCCCTGGTGTCAGGGAGTTGCTGAAATGCTGCAGCTCCATGCCCCTGGGTCCAGCTAGTAGTGGGGCTGGGCATGTGTTCCCAGACACATGCAAACACACAAATGCTACATATATATTGCCAGCCACACAGATCTCTGCAAATCTGGACAGGAAGCTATTCAAAAGCTCAACACTGGCAGTGGCATTCAGCTCTCATAAAAATGCAAATAGCACTAATGGCCTCATCCTATTCCCCTCTCTGGCTGATCAGGCCGAAGGCCTGTTAGCAGGAGATATATAGCATATGTAGAAGCAGAAGAGGAGCAGAAGAGTTCAGTGGGGAGGGACCTACAACCATCAACCGGTACAATGTCCTGACCACTTCAGGGCTGACCAGATGTTGAAGAAGATGAAGGGCATTGTCCACAAGCCTCCTCAACCCTGACAGGCTTGGGGTGTTGACCCTCTCTCCAGGCTGCCTGTTGCAGGGTTTGATCTGCCTCCTCCTGCTCTTGGTAAAGAAATGCTTCCTCATGTTCAGTCTGAACCTCCCCTGATGCAGCTTTGAGCCATTCCCAGGTGTCCTGCCCTCGGATCCCGGGGAGAAGAGCTCAGCACCTCCTTCTCTATGTTGCCCCCTCCGGAAGCTGCAGGGTGCAGTGAGGTTGCCCCTCAGCCTTCTTTGTCTTGTGTAGGAAAGCAGATGGAAAAGTAATGATGATGAAGAAATAATAATAATTAAGATGACGGCAACAGTGTCCAACACTAGAATCTCTGTGGACCAGGTGAGCAGAAGGCCAAGCTGCTTTTGAGGAGGAGGGTGTTGTGGAAGAGGTCTGTGTCAACTGGCATGATGTTACTGGTGGCGCTGGCGTGTGGGGTTGGTCTTGGGTTGAGGTTTTTTGTTTTGTTTTGTTTTTTTCTTACACAGGTGATGAAGAGGAACCTGGTGACTGCAGGAATATCCTGGTTAGGTGATGGGTTTTTTGTTGAGGATGAAGTCAGATTGCCAGCCCTCTGCAAGGTAAGTTGAGGGACCAGGGACTATGTCGCAACAGCAGGGTGCAGTTTGACTTCAGTTGGAAAGAGCTTTTCCAGAATGGAAATCTTTCTCCAAAGAAGCTGCAATTTAGGAACTTGCCATCAGAGTGGATCTTCTGAGAGGAGGTATTTGGCAGTAGCCCTCATTGGCAACAAGACTTATTGCCCTATTTTAATAATAATAGTTTTTAAAAGAGGTCAATTTACTTCTAAAGACCCAGCATGAGATGACTTTCAAAAGTTGACAGCAGCGCTGGTCTCAGTTGTGACAGGTAAGGTGTCACAAAAACATATTCCTCTGCGTGCTTCAGTCCAGCCAAAAGCATTGGCAAATCTGCTTATTTGGTAGCCTTATGTCTTGCAGCACTAGGGGTTTGATTTGGTTTTTTTTTCCTTTTCAGAAGTAAAACCAGATGGGGTTTTACCCACCCCCTTTTTGCCTCCCCTTTTTAAGCAATAAAGATGGAAAACTAGCTGAGAGTCATGAATAGCCAAATTGACAGATAGCCATTATTTAAAAAATTGCTGGCATTAATGACTCTGAATCAGTAACAAAATAAGGTTTGAGAGTTTAAACTGAAAGTAGAATTGGAAAGCTAATTGGGAGTGTTTAACATGTCAATTATAACATAGCTGTAAGTAAGTTCAGAGGCAATGACTCCTGCTTAGAACCCAAATAGTAATTGAAGTTTTAGATTTTTCAATATAGAGAAATTAAATGTAGGTATTAAGAACATTCACAGGTGGAAATGATTCTCAATCAGAACTAACAACACTAAAGGATTTAGATTTAAAATAAGATTGGAAAAACAGAGTGTCATGACCACCTGAATTTAAACACAGCCATTTTTGGACCTCCCTGGCCCCAAACTATAGGTATTAATTATTTCCATGTAGAGCTAAAATAAAAGTAAACCCAGTGCCAATTAAATTTGAGTAATAAACAGTTCAGCTGAATTTTAAAAGCATTCAGAATGCTAGCCAGGCATCATTAATGCCTGTTATTTAATAACAGCCTTGTTAACTGTATGCATTAATGATAGGCAGGCGGTGTCGTCATCATCAAATGTCCAGCTGTGAAGCAGAAAGAGAATACTAATTGGGAGCAGGTCCTGCCCTTCTCATGCTACCTAGCCGCCCAGAAGTGCCTGGCAGTCCTGTGGAACCTGTACTCTATCGGCCGGCGCTCCTGCAAAACTACAGAACAGGTATAAAACAAACTGCAAATGTAACAAAGAAATCCAGAAAAAATAAAGGCCCCAGAGCTTTTCCCAGGCTTTACTGATGCCTGAGTGGGGCCCTGCCGCATTCCAGGGCCTCCACCTGCTTGTGCTGGGCTTTGCTGAATCCCACCAGGGGCCCCGCTGCCTTCCAGCGTGCCCTGGGGCCACTGGGTCCCTGTGCAGATGAGTCCCTGTAGTGTGGTGGGTCTGTTTAGGATAAGTCCCTTTGCGGGACCCCCTGCCCCTGCTCCCCTCTCGGGCTTCTGCCCGTCTTCCCGGCTTCCTTGTCTCTCCCCTGCTTCCTTTGCTGACATCTTGTGAGACATCCCCTATGCCCTAGAGCCCTGGTTTTTTTATTTATTTGTTGTTCTTGCCTCTTGTTCTATTTCTATAGTTTTGGTTTTGCCTATGTTTCTTTCCCCCTATCACGGTAGAATTTTTCCCTGTCTCTTGTTGCTCTCTTGTTGTCCTTCTGGTCCCTTCCACCTTTCTCTTCTGCTTCCCGTCTCTCTTATTTATTTTCCCATCTGCATTTTTTCCCTCAGTCTCTCCACTCTCCTCTCTGTACACCGTTGTCCTGCTCCCTGTCGCTTTCTTCTTCACAGCATCCTGATTTCTGGCTCCCTGTCCCCCACCTATTCCCCATGTGCCTCTGTCCTTCCTTCTGCTTTTCTCTTCCCTTTTCTCCTTCTGGCCTTCTGCCTTTGGGCACTGAGCCTTGGAGCCATACTGTTGTCCCAAAAGCGGGGCCGTTTCTGCGGTGTGCACTGCGCCAATATACACACAGAGCAGAAGTATTTCATTTCGTTCACATTTGCACAAAGCTGGGTGCTGGGTGATCATTCCACAAAGCCAGCACACCAACATCACTTACTGATACAGAAGGTTTTAATGGTTCAGCTATCTAATACAAATGCCTTGTTCTTCACATACATGATGGGTGAAAATGTCCTCGCTTGCTCTGTCAGTCACTCTGCATGCTCTGTCCCTTGTTCTTTGGAGGAGATGGTATAATTTGCGTAGCCGGTCCATGAGTCACCTCCCCTGGATGCCTTTTCCTTTCCCCCAGTTGCTGCAGGTTTTTGATGACTTCACGTTTCTTTTGGCAATTCCTCAGTTCTCAGTGCCTCTTGGGGAGGATATTCCTTTTTATCAGCCCTTCTTCAAAGGCCTAGTTGTTAGCTTTTCACAGTTTATTGATAAAAGCCAATGCTTTGCTATATCTTAGCTCCTTCTCACCACCAGCTCACATTTCCCAAGGCCATGGGAACTCTTTTACTTTGTTGTTTTGCTAATTGGAAAAATTTGTTGCCTGCTGTAGATCAGGGTCAAGCACTTAATAAAGAAAGGCAGAGAGCAAGCAAAGGAGATGTGGCAGTGCTGTCCTCGGCCTTGCACTCAAGCCTTTTTTGCATATGACCTTCTCCTGGTGCTGTGTGCCAGGCTGCTGCATCTCTGCCTCTGGGCTAACACACGCCTGATGGGAGATTAATCAACCCAGAGGCACTAATGCTGTGTTCACTCTTCCTCCTGTTTTTGTCACTGCTGTAGCACCTTGGGGTCACTGCAGTTCTGTAATGTTTACTTTGATTGAACTAAGCAGTTCAAGGGATTAAGATGGTTTTCAGTAAGTAAAATATTTTATTTCACTGTTCTGTTTTGGTCTTTGGCATGCAACAAATTAAACTCTAGCTGTTCCTGAAGCTGTTCCTGTTCAACCACCTGGAGCCACAGCAAGGCAGAGAATTTTTCACACCCAGTCTCTTTATCTTATTAATTTAAATACTTTTCCCTTTAAATAACTTTTAACTGTATTTAAATTTAAAGTCCTTAAAGGCAAAGCAACTAGGTCATTCACACCAACCAAACTAGAAACTATTT
>VZZY01019543.1:10610-48045 GCA_013400335.1 Eurystomus gularis | reverse complement strand
CCAAACCATTCTGTGATTCTCCTTGTTTGCATGAACATACACGTCTCTGGGGCCGTGTTCTAGCCTTGTTGCAGGAAGAAAGAGCTTTTTTGCTGATAGCAGGTTTCTCAGGGACACAGCTGCTCTGTTTTCTGTTCCTGGGAGCCCCGTTAGATGGTAGAAACACTTCATAATAGTCCTGTTGTTAACGAAACATGCATTTCTTTCTTTGTAAAAATTGGAGAATTTTTTTGTTTTTCCATGTAAGGAAAAATTGTTTTCTATATAAACCGCTGAGCCCATTGCTTGAGCGGAAAAAAAAATAAATCCATTTACAGAGGAATGTGCTTTTTGCATTTCACACGCGGCGATTTTTAAGTAGAGCAGCCAGAGTGTTGGCGAGATGCAGTCGGGTGGCTCTGCGTTGAAAAGGGCACTGCGCTCTGCTTTGAAGAGCTGAGACACTTGAACGGGATGAAAGTGTCCCTCTCCTCGCCCGGCACAAAGCACCGAGGCCAGCCGGAGCAACGGGCTCCTCTTAGCTTCTGCTCGCTCTTTTCTTCTCGCGCACGGGCTTCGTGGGTGTGCGTAGAGGGGGATTTGTGTCGCTCCGTACGGATCTGAGAGCTGAAGTGTTTGTCCGGATCTCTCTTCCTGCAGGAGCCAACATCTTGGGCTCTCAGAGACGTGATAAGCTCCATTAAACTGTGGAAAATCCTCCAACCTCCTGCATTTATCAGTGGCCACGCTCCTGAAAAACTTGAGCGTGGAAATCAGTTGGGAGGTAAAGAAACACCTTTTCCAGTAAAAGGGCTTTGGAATCAATGTGCGTATTTAAAAATCCCTGGAGGTGCTCAAAAAAGGTGGAGACATGGTCTAGTGGTCATGGTAGCGTTGGGTTGCTGGTTGGACCTGATGATCTTAGAGGTCTTTTCCAACCTTAATGATTCATTCTCCTTCCATTTTAGCTGCTTCTTGAGGGTGTTTTGGAGGGTGTTTTCTCCGATGGGATTGGTACCTCACAAGGACCTTTCTCAGAATCATTCCTTTTGCCTTTTTGTTTGGACTTCAGCTTATGTTGCAACTCAACCGTGAAGATGACTCCAAATCCTAGGGCAGGGTGAGCGAGGAGAAGGGTGGGTGAGTCAGCCGGGATTTCCCTGCGCTTGGCTTTGCCAATTCCATAGCTGGAAGCATCTGTTGAAACCATGAGGTGGAGACACGCTCTGGTGGCTTGTCTGCACTGTAATCCTTGGATTTGTTCCTTGGATTGAGTGGAGGAGCCCCGAGTGGAAACTCTGTCGAAGCTCCTAGAAACCAAGAGAACAGGGAGTGAACCCCTGTGGGTTTTCTCAGTAATTTCCTTCCCAGCCCCTTGGCCCTTGGGCTGCTCTCCATACCAGTAGCACCTGCAGGTTCAAGGCAGGGTGAAGGACACTGGCTGAACATCTCGGTTAAGATTTGTGGGTGGATGACTGGGTTTGACAAAGGGGTACCCAGCATGTGGCACCGTTGTCAAGCTGGAGGAAGGCAGGAGCCGCATCCGAGGGAGGAGGACTTGCCATAATGCGGTGATTTGATACGTTATATTTTCATTTTTGCATCTCCAGGCCCTATAAAATCCTGTTGATGTGGGATGCTCCTTGTGCAGAACTAGGGATGTAGGGATAAAGGGACGTTGGTGGGGTAGAAAAAGAATATTAAGCTGCCTCTGTGCAGAATGTACATGGTTAACAGAAAGGATTTGAACTCTCAGCTACCGCTGGTGTCTGTGGAGATCCTGGCCAGGGGGCAAGAGCTGTGTGTGAGGTTCAGCTGCTCCTGGAGGAGGGTTTGAGGGACAGCCCTTGAGCAGGGTGCAAGCGCTCGTCTGGTTCTGTCACTGTCGTGACACGCGTCGGAGTTGATAACAGCAAGTCTGAGGGTGAGTGGATGTGAGTAACGGCTTAAACTGCCTCAGCTGGATTTGCTAGACCTGCTCTGCTGAAGAGATGAGGGTGGTTTGGCTCCAGGAGACCATCTGGAAATACAAAATTAGAACAGCAGCACAACTCCAGAGGCACAGGGAGCCCTGAGGGGCACCTTGAGGTGGTTTTAAGGTGAGGTTTCAGGTGGGTGCTGTAAATGTGTTGTACTCTGGAGAAGAGTACAGCACAAAAGGACCTGGGGGTGTTGGTCGACGGCAGGCTGAAGATGAGCCAGCGTGTGTCCAGGTCGCTGAGAAGGCCACCAGCATCCTGGCTTGTGTCAGCATCGGTGTGGGCAGCAGGAGCAGGGCAGGGATCGTCCCCCTGGGCTGGGCACTGGGGAGGCCATCCCTCAAATCCTGGGGTCAGTTTTGGGCCCTCACTCCCAGAAGGAACTTGGGAATAGGAAGGAACAAGAAGGAACAAGCTGGAAAGTGGCCAGAGAAGGACAACAAAGCTGGGGAAGGGTCTAGAGCACAAGTGTGGTGAGGAGCAGCTGAGGGACCTGGGGGTGTTGAGCCTGGAGCAAAGGAGGCTCAGGGGAGACCTTCTCACTCTCAACAACTCCCTGAAAGGAGATTGGAGCCAGATGGGGTTGGGCTCTTCTCCTAAGGAACAAGTTATAGGACAAGAGGAAGCAGCCTCAAGTTGTGCCAAGGGAGGTTTAGGTTGGACATGAGGAACAATTTCTTCCTGGCAAGGGTTGTGAAAGACTGTCCAAGGCTGCCCGGGGCAGTGGTGGAGTCTCCATCCCTGGAGGGGTTTCCAAGCCGTGGAGATGTGGTGCTGAGGGCCATGATTCAGTGGTGCCCTGGCAGTGCTGGGGGAACAGTTGGACTCCATGATCTTGGTCTTTTCCAACCTAAATGATTCTGTGATCTCGCTTGCCCTCAGACCAAGTACCAGCCTTTGAGGTTCTGAAGAGCTGGCACCTGGCCGTAGCTCCGGCCGCTGTCCTTGCTGCAGGTTAAAAGCTAGTTTTAATTAATCCAAAACTGAGCTCTACAGAGAAGGGCTGTGAACATGCACCTTGTTGCAAATCATTTTGTGGCCTGGAATTGACACTGCCTTAGAGAGAGTGGCAGTTGGATCTGATCGATTTGGAGCAATCTGCTGTTGAAGGATGTCTCTGACCAGAATCTAGGACTTCCGAGTGGTTGCAGTGTGCTCCTGCCCTGGGATGAGACAAAGGAGGAGTTAACCAGCAGATGTGGCATAGGTAAGAAGTCAAGTTTTTGATTTCAGGAAATACCTTTTTAGCTGCGAACACTGTTTTGAGGAGCTTCTGTTGGTCCGGAGCTGGATGGCTAAAGAGATGCCTCCTAAACCCGGAGGTTTTTTTGGTAATCTCTTGATCTAATCTCTGAAAACCCTCAATCTGACAAGATTGCGGTTGAAGCTTTCACGTTGGTGGACACAATGGAGCTGGGTTCGGTCTCTTGAGTGGCTCAAGCCCACAGCGGTGCACTGAGCTCCCTGTTTTGGAGCATGAACTTCACAGGTCTGGCTCTTCAGGTCTCTCCGTTCTCACCACCCCACTGCTTCGCCCTCCCACTGCCCCGCCAGAGCGCTCCAAGAGAGATCCCAGGCTTGTTTTCCAATGCGCTTGTTACTTAACTGATGCTTTTATGGATTTTCCTGGAAACTGAGCTTTCACTAATACACCAGATTAGTGTTGATTGGTGAAATGGGAGCTGCGCAGACCAGCCGAGGAGATGCAGAACGTTCTGGTGGTGGCAATTAGGAGACACCCGCTGTACGCCTGGCTCTGTGTCTCCAGCTCGTGAACTTCCCTCAGCATGATACACCCTGTGCATCAAATGCACCCAGCGTGGCAGGGACTCGGGGTGATTAACTGAAGAGTTTGATTTTTGTCCCTAACAAAAGGTAGAATTGAGCTGAGAAGGAAAACGTTTGCGTGTCTCCTACCTTTGTCCATGTCTGAAGAATTTCTAAGGGGTTCTTTCACAGCCTGGTCATTTTGAGATCAGGTGTGGCTCAGACGTTGGGAAGGTTTCTTGTCAGAGCTGGGATGACTCAAAACACTTCATATCCTCTTACATCAGGTGCTGGTGGGAATGCCTGAATTAGTTTCTTCTCTCTTCCCACTTAGTCCTTCATATTTTGTTTCATTTGCTTTTAGCTTTACAAGCTTCAGGAGTTCTTGGTGCCCTTCTTAAGCTGTTGTTTTGCTCGAGAGGCTGGTATTGCAGAATGAAGGAAACCTGGCTTGGCTCTTGGATGAGAATATCACGTCAGCTCATGGCGTGTTCATCTTCCAAAACTGGCAGGAGTTCCCCTACCCCCAGGGTTTGGCATGGGGGCTTGGCAAGGAGGAGTCTGGCACTGGAGGTGCCTATTTCAGGGGAGCGATCCATGGTCTCTGAAGAATCCCTGTAGCACCGATAGCCTTGCGTTGGAAACAACCCAGGCATGTGGACCTCCTGAGTAGTCAGTGGGTAAATCCACTGAGTAAGTGCGATAACTGTTCTTAAACAGAGATGGTGAATTACCCACGTCTGCAGGCAAAGGAGAGGCAGGATTTGAAGTGTTCCTCATCTTCTGGAAGCAAGGAGCGTTCCCTCAGACGTCCTCTTGTATCAGTTGGTGTCTCCTGTGTCAATGGGTGAGAAGCTCTGTGGGAGAGGGGTTTGTCACTGGGAAAAACGACATTTCTTCACTTAGTGCTACAAATCATTTTGTCCTTGTCCGCCCTTCACGCTGAGAAAAACTCCTTTGCCCAGAAGCTAGGAAGATAATGTTCTCCAGTCTTCTTGGGCAGGAAGATTCTGTGGTATGGCACTTTCAAAATCTGCCGCAGGTGAAGCAGGGAGAGAGCACAGGGACCAAATCTTGTATTTCCCCAAACCTATTGTGTTAAAATTGGCATTTACTTATCGGAGGCTCCTTAACAAAGTCAAATATGGAGTGACCGTGGCCCTCTGGGCCAAAGGTCCCGTGGTATTTGGGGGTTTATTGGCCAACCCAGGTGAGGGAAGAGGAGATGTGTTCATTTTATTTGCAGATGACGTGGGCTTGGAGGAGGTGTAAGTGCATTGAATTCCAGATGGCCCTAACAGATCTGAGCGGTTCAACAGCAGGTGCAAATTTAAACTAAGAGTTGGGTAGTGCACAAAAATAGGTGAAGAACGGATTAGGAGGTGGTGGCTTCTCAGCAAAGGGTCTGCCTGTGAATCACAAGCTATTATGTGAGGCAGCTTGTGGAGAAAGACAAACGTCCTGAGGTGTGTGAGCAGGCAGAGGGGCTGCGAGTGGTGGGATCCTGCTCCATTTAGTGGCTGGCACAACTTGTCAAGCTGAAGTTCTGATGCTTCTGGACAGAGGACTTCAAAAGCACCGCAGGGCAAGCGGAGAGGCTTGACAGAAGATCAACAAAAACAATCGTGAGTCCAAAAAACCCCACTCTCCAGAAGATTGAGACGTTTTTGGCTGTTTGGCCTAAAGAAGGTGTTGTCATAGCGGTTTGCAGGGATGGAAAAGGCTTCGAGGAGGAAAAGGAGTAATCTCTTTTCCAGATGATGTCAAATGAGAGCCTTCAATTGCACTTAGAATGATTCACATCAAACCTTTTACAACACTAGTGTCTCCCGCTCCTTCAAACAGTTTACCCAGAGGATTGCTGAAGCTGTTGTGAAGAACAAGTTAGGCAGTCGTCTGTCAGGAGTGATGCATCTGCCACGGATCCTTTGGGGGCTGTGGGATGGATTGGATGGTCCCTGGATGTCCATTGCAGCCCTGTTTCTGCCCTGACTTCCCAAGGAACCAAAGTTTATAGAACGATCTGTCTTTCAGTCTCCCACAATTAACTGTTTAACTTCTAAGGTCGGTCTCAGCCTAGTTTGAGAGAGGTGGAGAATTCAAAGGCCTGGAGTTTCTGTGAATTTTATCCAAGTCAGCGGCGCAGTAGGAGAGAGGAATAAATTCACATCCCTGCTGCGGGAAAGGTAATTAGATATCAATCCAAATTTATCCGGAGAGCTGCCGGCACGTGTTTCTTTCTGAAGCACTTGTGGCACACTTGACCCTGTTCATTGTGAGGGATGGAGCGTGGGCAGTGGTGTGTGTAGGGTTGAGAGATGTGCTGCTGCCATGGAGGGGAGATGATGGCCAGGGACAGGGAGGAGGAGCACTAGAATCATGGAAACCTTGGTTACAAGAGACCTTTGGAGGTCTTTAATCCCATATAGCTTAAGAGGCTGTTGCCATATCGTGTTGGCTGTGATTTTGTCTTCCTGAGTCAGGAAAGGCTTCAAGGATGGAGGTCCACCACCTTGCTGGTGACCTTTTCCAGGGCTGTGCCAGCCTTCTGGTGTTCCCTGATATGAACCTTCCAAGGTGCAGCCTCTCCCTGTTGCCCCTTGTATTGTTTGGACCTGCTCTGTGGCTCTGTAATCCTCGTGACTACTTCCAAATAATTGTCATCTGCTGCTGGATTGCCCTTAGACCTCTCTTTGCCAGACTGAACAAACCCAGCTCCTTCCAACCCTTCTTGAAGGCCGCGTGCCACAGACCTCTGGCCATCTTGGCAGCCCTCACCGGGATCTTCTCCAGGTCCTTCTTTAGCTGGCGGATGGCCAAGCTTGGCAGTAGTTAGTATGATTCCACACAGCAAACTGCAAACTTTTGATCTTCTTTTTGGAAAAAAAAAACAAACCACAATGTGGGAAAGAACAAAGTAGGATATAAGGGGGTGGGGCTGGAATCACATGGGGCTCGGATTATAGCTGCAGAATAGAGGTGTTTGGGTTGTCCTCGCTACTTGATTTTTCCTTCTTGCCAAGATGCAGTCTGGTGCTGTTCCAGTGACGTGCTTTGTTGTGATCTCCGAATAGTCTGGATGCTGGAAGAGGCTGAGAAGATACTAAGGAGAAATGTGGCAGGGTGGGATCCAGAACAGTTGTTGTGCTCTGGATTCTAACCAAAACTTCCCAGCCAGTGCTAGGTAAGACGAGTGTAAACCAGTCGCCCAGGACTGAACTGTGATGGGCCATGATAGCAGCAAGTGCTGCTCTTCTGCCAGAGCCTGGGCACTGCTGATGTGGTCAGCACATAGAGTCATAGCGTGGTTTGGGTTGGGAGAGACCTCAAAGATCATCTAGTTCCCTGTGCCATGACAGGGACACCTCCCACTAGATAGACCAGGTTGCTCAAGGCCTCCTCTCCACGCTGCTCCATCTGGTGCTCAGGCTCGAGGAGGTTAAAGGAGCCTCGGTGCTGTCCCGAGCAGCAGAGGAGAGCTGGTGCCAGCTGGGGAGCAGGGCACAGTTGGACCAGCAGCTGAGGTTGTCTTGGGATTTGCTCCCCCTTGTTTGTTCTCTTGTGAGCACCCAAGGCTCGTGCATCAGCAGCTTGAAGCCTGCAGGAGGGGGGGGTGTGGAGGGTTCTAAGCTTATCTGTTCCCCCCCCCCGCTGCAGTCATCGGCACGATAAAAGATATTCTTCCTCCCTGGGGAAGATTCTTCCTCCCCGTCAGGGACCTCTGTTTCTTAGGTAAAGTGTTACTCTGAATTGATTCGTGGAAACGCGCGTCCGCTTTGGTCCTGTCCTCAGCCAGTACCTTTCAAGATAATCACTCAGAACGAGACAACATCGTTCCAATCAAATCTGAGTTTCCCTTTTGAGAAGAAGCGCCCTGAAGGGGTCAGGATACCCAGATGTTACGAGTGGGTTGGGAAACGTATTTCCCCATTCCATGACCACAGATCCT
Organism: Eurystomus gularis; assembly: GCA_013400335.1. NCBI lineage: Eukaryota > Metazoa > Chordata > Aves > Coraciiformes > Coraciidae > Eurystomus > Eurystomus gularis. The sequence continues at coordinate 40,371 of VZZY01019543.1, read as the reverse complement.
GCCGTGAGCTGGTGCTGGAGCAATACTCGGGAGTCTCTGACTCATTTCCCTGCTTGCCTTTTCGATGACCATCTCCAGCAGCCTGTACTTGGTGACCTCATCGTTTCACCTGTGTTCTTCCAAGTCCAGGCGTCTTCACCTTTCTTAATATACAATTTCTTGGGGTCTCTTCACCCCGAGCTTTCTCAATATACAATTTCTTGGGGTCTCTTCACCCTGAGCTTTCTCAACATACAATTTCTCGGGGTCTTTTTACCCCGAGCTTTCTCAACATACAGTTTCTCGGGGTCTCTTCACCCTGAGCTTTCTCAATATACAATTTCTCAGTCAAGGTAGTGGTTTAAATCCCTTGTGTCGAAGAGGAACTTGCTGGCACGTTTCTAAGAGCTGGATGTGAAGCACAACCCTGGTATTACCCCATTTTAACATGCCAGTTATTTCCTCAGGGGGTTGCACTTGGAAGAAGCCGTCCTTGGCCGTCGAGAAGAAGAGCTTTGTGTTCGTTGGGTTTGTAGGCGCTGTAATTTCTCCTGCGTGATTCGAGCGGAATCCTCAGCGCTTGCACAGGGGGAAACGGGCTGGCTATTTCCATTCGGAAAGCTGGGTTATGGAAGTTCACGGCGCCAGATGGCTGCGCGTACTTATAATGCCCAGGATTATTAAAGGGCTGTTGTATTTTCCTCTTTCATCCTTCCTTTATTCCTCCTCCTCGCATCAACAAATTAATGCCGGATCCTTGGGAATCCGTCCTGCGCAGACTTGGGTACATTTACATCTTTTCAGTGGAAACTTTTTGTTCCAGCCCTTTTGAACCGGTTGGGTTTAATCACCTCTTTGCAAGCGCTCGTGGGCTGAGCGATGCCCAGGACTGGGCGAGCCTTGTTCCTGGAGCCTTGGCGCAGTCCGAGGCCGGGTCGTAGTTGCTGGCTCCAACCTGCTCCTTCAGCGTTGGCGTTTTCTGCTTTCTAAAGTCAGGCAGGAACCTCCTACATGGGACAAAACAGCTGCGGTAACGTAACAACTCCCAAAGTCATCAGCATCTGTGGTGTCATCCAAATGTGTCCTCGCCGGATGTCAGGCTAACGCCTGTTTTGCCGAGACTTCTTCTACAGCAGCGTCCGTTTTATTGTTCAGGTGCCTCACAAAGTGGATGCTGCTCTTGTGTGAAAGATGTAGCGCAAGGGAGGACCTAAAGTTCGTTTCTTTTTAATAGCTAACAGCACGTCACTTGTCTGCTGTAACAGACATCTGAACTTTAAAGTGCAGCTAGTTTGAAAAATGGTGGAAGGTGGAGAGATGCGCGCTGCCTCCAGCACTGTACATACGTGTTACATCATAGAACGTTTTTGTTGGATGAGACCTTTAAGATCATCAAGTCGAACTATTAACCCAGCACTGCCAGGGCACCACTAACCCATGGCCCTCAGCACCACATCTCCATGGCTTGGAAACCCCTCCAGGGATGGGGACTCCACCACTGCCCTGGGCAGCCTGGGACAGCCCTTCACAATTCTTGCCAGGAAGAAATTGTTCCTCATGTCCAACCTAAACCTCCCCTGGTACAACTTGAGGCTGCTTCCTCTTGTCCTATAACTTGTTTCTTAGGAGAAGAGCCTGACCCCACCTGGCTCCAACCTCCTTTCAGGGAGTTGAGAGCCAGAAGGTCTCCCCTGAGCCTCCTTTTCTCCAGGCTCAACACCCCCAGGTCCCTCAGCTGCTCCTCACCACACTTGTGCTCTGGACCCTCCCTCAGCTTTGTTGCCCTTCTCTGGCCACACTCCAGCCCCTCAAGGTCCTTCTGGGAGTGAGGGCCCAAAACTGACCCCAGGATTCAAGGTGTGGCCTCCCCAATGCCCAGTCCAGGGGAATGATCCCTGCCCTGGTCCTGCTGGCCACACTGGTGCTGACACAAGCCAGGATGCTGGTGGCCTTCTTGGCCACCTGGGCACACGCTGGCTCATCTCCACCCCTCTGTCAGTGAACACCCCCAGGGCCTTTTCCACCAGGCACTTTCCAGCCTGGAGCATTGCAGGAGGTTGTTGTGACCCAGTTGCAGGACCCACCACTTGGCCTTTGTGATCCTCATCCCTTTGGCCTCGACCCATTGATCCAGCCTGGCCAAATCCCTCTGTGGAGCCTCCTACCCTCCAGCAGACCAACACTCCTGCCCAACCTGGTGTCGTTTCGGTGACCACTTGACAGCAGCATGTGCTCCCATCACGGGCAGTGTAGACTTCAGAGACTCCATTCTGGTACCTCAAATCAGCCCCCAAAGCTGCTCTGCCTACAGGGTGGTGGCTCCCACCCCCACCTCGGTTTGCTCTCGTCAGACGAGGAGCCTCACGTTGCTCACGCAGGCCAGCGCTTTTTCAGGCGCGCGTTGGGAGCTCTCCGCAGAGAACGCCAGGTCCGTGCTCGCTTCAGCTGTAAGTGAAAGAGGTGGGCGGGTGGATGGGTGGGTTGGTCGGTTGATTCTTCAAACCAAAGAACAAATGCCTTGTTTGTTCCCCGCACGCCGGCGTGGATGGCTCCTCAATAGCTTTTATGCCGATGTGAATAACGAGCAGGGGTGGCGATGGGATTTAGTCGCAGCGGGCCCAGCGCTGCACGCAGTCACCCAGCCAAAGTGACACTCAGGAGGATCTCTTGCTTTTCCTCCTCCTCCTCCTCCTCCTCCAGCCTCGGAGCCTGAGTCTCAATAAAATGTAGCCCACCTGAGAGCTCTTCAAGGCTTTGTAAATGAGGCCACTTTCCCCCGAGCTTATTACCAAGCAGGGCTGAAGCTGCAGATCGCCGCCGAGCCCCACGTTTTACGCCGCTTACAAGTTCAGGAGATGCTTTTGTGGGAATCGCTGGCGCACCTCGGAAGCGGCAGCCCTCGTTCCTGAGGGGCCACAGCTACAAATCTGCACCGCGGGAGCTTCTCCCGTTGCTGTTAAAGGCTGGAAGCCAGACGGTGGCTGTGGTTCTGTGCTCACTTGAAGTGCTGCTAATTCTGGATTCTGTGCCAGTCGCTCGCTTGGGCCGATGTAGCTGCTTCTGCAGCCATCCGGCGAGTCCTGCCAAGGACTGGAGACTGAAAACCCCAGCAGAAGAATTAACTGCAGCCCATCGGACCAAGTGGACATGGTCAACCCAGTCTATCTGTTGGGGCAGGCTCGTTCCAAATAAATCTATTTTCTCTTGTAAACATCTGCTCTGCTCTGAGGAGACCCCCCTGCAGTGCTGGGGCAGCTCTGGAGTCCTCAGCACAGCAGAGACATGGACCTGGTGGAGCGGGGCCACAGGAGGCCCCAGCGATGATGGGAGGGCTGGAAGCCCTCTGCTGGGAGGCCAGGCTGGGAGAGCTGGGCTTGTTCAGCCTGGAGAAGAGAAGGCTCCAGGGAGACCTTCTGGTGGCCTTTCACAGGACCTAAAAAGGGGCTACAAGAAAGCTGGGGAGGGACTTTCTACAAGGGCTTGTAGTGACAAGACAAGGGGGAATGAGTTCAAACTGGAAGAGGGGAGATTTAGGTTAAAAATTAGAAGGAAAATCCTCAGTCTGAGGATGGTGAGACCCTGGCCCAGGTTGCCCAGGGAAGCTGTGGATGCTCCATCCCTGGAGGTGTTCAAGGCCAGGTTGGACAGGGCTTTGAGCAACCTGGTCTAGTGGGAGGTGTCCCTGCCATGGCAGGGGGTTGGAACTGGGTGATCTTTAGGTTTCCTTTCAATCGAAACCAGTCTATGATTCTATGAAGGTTCTATAGGTGAACCTGGCAGGAAACCATGTGTGGCTGCAGGGCTTCTCAGCCTCCCTGGTGCTTTGAGGCTTCTCCAGTGCTCAATCAGAACCTTCCAAGGAATCAGTGGAGGTAGGTACAGAATTTTTGAGCTAAAAGCGATCTTTGGCAGCTGTGATACCACAGTTTGTAATTCATGTTTGTGCTTCGCACCAGTGTTTCTTGATGACTAGATAAAGGGTGTTCATTCCTCCAGTAGTCTCCAGAGTGTGCGCTCGGTGTTTGTCTCGTGAGAAATGAGGTTTGTGAAATGGATGCTGCACGAGCTGTCCCAGGCAGAGGACTTGGTTGCAGTTGTTTGAGAAGCTGGTCACCTGTAGGAGGTCTCAGCAAGTACTGCTGAGGTTCTGCTCAGGATATGGCTCTTCTACCTGGTTTTGAGATCTGTAGAAAGACACCAGAACCACTGTAGTGCCTTTCCCTTCTGGAGGAACAGTCTAACAGGAGTTGTACTCAAGCTGCATTACCTTTGAAAGCCGTTCACAGATGAACAGAGGTTCAAGGTGAACAAGTGTTAGTGACTTCTCTTCATTTTTGTGGCATTGTTGTGCTACAGAAGAGAGGATTTTGTCAGTGTAGCTGTGAGATTAAAGTGGAAGGTACCTGATGGGGGTTCAGCTGATGCAATGTCTCATGGCAGTGTCTCATGTCCCTTCCAACCCAAACCATTAGATGATGATGGCGGCCACTGGATGGGAGCATTTTCCTCCCAAACCATTCTCGGAGAAGCAGAGAGGCAAAATCTCTAGATCGCTTCAGTCCTGTTGTGTGAGTGCACCTGGTGTCCTGCACTCGTGTCCTCCTTGATGTTCCCTAAACACACCAGCATCGCTCTTCCTCAGCTCTTACTCAAACTCATGCTGCTTCCTTGTAGGATTCATTGGGAGGGTTCTTGGGGTTTTGCGGAGTTAAAACCGCTGCTTTGCCAACTGACTCAAGGTTTCTGGAGAGCAGATACATTTCTCCAGGGACTGGGGTTGGAAAGTGCCGCATTCATTCCACTCAGCGCTTCGGTAGGATGCAGCCTCACCTGTTTTTAAAGAAAAGGCTTCAATGAAATGAAACCAAAGACGTGTGTGGTGCAGCAAATGAAACCTCCGGCTGCATAAACAGATCGATAAACTGATTTGTGTTTGCTGACCAGAAGAAAACTCTAATTGCAAGTCCTCCATGTTCAACGTTTGCAGCGCGACTAGAGTAATTGGAATAATGAGAAATCCAATTTGCCTTTGTTTGGAGTTTATTCTTCTCTGTGTTTCATTAAACTGGACTGGTGCAGCGCACAGACTTCTACGGGTTTAGGCCGGTGATGTATTCACAGCTTCCAGGTCTTCAGGCCGACATGTTCTTCATGGGTTTCTGCAAATTCTACATTGTTCGCATATACTGTCTTTTAATACAACTGAAATGATGGAGGTGATGTTGTTCCTGGTGTTTAGAGGCTTGTTTCACCCGCTGGAACCTCCTGCTCTGTGTGGGGTGGCCATCGGTTGAGTGAAGTCTGAATGCACCTCAACAGCAGAATAGCTCTCAGGTTGCTGCAAGTTCTGTGCAGTGACTTCTGCTGGAGGAAATGATGTTCTCCAGCACATCCTGGAGATGTAGTTCCAAGAGAAATATTGTTGTGTCAGTCCTCGAGCATTTTTTCCTTTGAGTACATCTCCTGCAGCTCTTTGGATTTAGGTGGAAAAGAGGGGATGGAGATCCCAGCATGATTGTGTCTCTGTGAGGGACAATGTTCATAAAGAGAAAAGATTTCTCCCTACAGAATGGTTTGGGTTGGAAGGGACATAAAGATCATCTCATTCCAACCCCTTGCCATGGCAGGGACACCTCCCACTAGACCAGGTTGCTCAAAGCCCCGTCCAACCTGGCCTTGAACACCTCCAGGGATGGAGCATCCACAGCTTCCCTGGGCAACCTGTGCCAGGGTCTCACCACCCTCAGAAGGAAGAACTTCTTCCTAATTTTTCCTCTAAATCTCTCCTCTTCCAGTTTAAACGGTCTGACCCCAGTGTCCTCTGGGATTACACCAGTAAAGGCTAAACCCTGCAGGCTGAGTCCCGTCGCTGTTATTTAACAAAGGAAGCGCCTTCTCCAGAGGTCTGGTAGGAAAGCTCTGGCCTTGAAACGTGATTTATGGCTCCTGTGGCTCTTTGATTCTGGTGCTCTAAAGGTTGAGCTCTTTGAAGGGTCCATAGTTCTGCAAAACAGACCGATGTGTGCGGTTGTCACCTTTATTGTGGCCTTTGCTACGTCTGAAAAGGTTTTTTTCTCACTGTGTTTTATTTATCTTCTTTATAAACTATCACTTTAATAAGTCTCTGATTGAAGATTGTCCCTGTCCTATTCTAACAAGCTCCTGTTTTTTTCCTACCATTCCTTGTCAAGATATGTCCCATCACCTAGGAAAAGGTGGGTCGTGACAAACCAGTTATATTTGAAAGCCACAGATAGAAAAGCTTGAATTTTATGCATTTTTTTAAGCTGATTTTGTTCTTGAAATGTGGAGGGGGGATGGATTTTGGATGTGGTTTCAAAGTGGTGTCTGATCGACAGGAGAAGGCTGCGTGTCCTTCCTGAGCACTCTGCCTCTACGTGGTTCCGTTTCTACCCTGAACATTTATGGTTCTTTATTCAGGGCCCGGTATTTTCTTTATATGAAGTAGTTAATCTCATTTTCACTCTCTTCATAGAATGGTTTGGGTTGGAAGGGACCTCAAAGATCACCTAGTTCCAACCCCCTTGCTAAAATAAATTGCAGACCTCAAAAGAATCAGGACAAGCTTTTTTAGACCTTCTGCACAAGAAAAGGGTGTCCTATCTGACTGCAGGATTGGTGGACCTTGAGTTTTAAACTAGCTGAGTTCTTTCCTTCCTCACCAAAACCAAGTTCACCATGAGCCAGGCAGGAGGATCTGGCGACTGGAGGGACCAAGGACGTCCCAGTCAGCTGCTGGAGAGATGGTTGAGCTTGGGAGTTGGCTCAGAATGGTTGTGTGTGTGTACACACACATGTAGGTGTCTGTTGGCTTGAGGCACCTGGAAGGACTGGGATCCAGGGTCAGCTACTGGGCAGGGAGGGATCCACGCTGCACCTGTGTACGTGTAGACCCTTCTCACTAACTCAGCCTCGCCCCGTGACAGTCTCTTGAAGTCATTGGTCTCCTCCTCCACGGGCAGACACCGTTGGTCACAACTTGGAAGGTTTGAGGGTGAAGGAGAGAGTGGAAGAAGCCCTAAAGCACCTTTTGGCCATAGGAGGAATTAATTAATTGGCAAAGCTGTGCCAAGACATTTCATTCTCATCATCTCTTTTGTGTTTCAGCCCTGGCCCAGCGTGTCCAACCTGGCCAAGGATTTCATCGATCGTCTGCTCACAGTGGACCCCAGTGACAGGATGACAGCCCTTCAGGCCCTGAAGCACCCGTGGGTGGTCAGCATGGCAGCCTCCTCCTCCATGAAGAACCTGCACCGTTCCATCTCACAAAACCTTCTCAAGAGGGCGTCTTCCCGCTGCCAGAGCACCAAGTCTGCGCAGTCCACCCGCTCCAGCCGCTCCACCAAATCCAACAAGTCGCGGCGGGTCCGGGAGCGGGAGCTGCGTGAGCTCAACCTGCGCTACCAGCAGCAGTACACTGGCTGAGCACTGGGACCTGCTGGGCATCCTTCCAGAGGTCTTCCCTGCCGCGTAGGTCCGCGGCACCCTTTGCCACGCGCTCGCTCACTGAGGAACATCCAGGTTCTTCTTTCCTTCCTTCTCTCCCTCCCTCCAGGTGTCCCCCCCCCATCCATGAGGAGGTGTCCCCCCCCTGCAGTGCGGAGGAAAGGGAATCTGGTGGTGGCCATCCCACCCTGCGAGCTGTGCCGTGGGGTCTCGCGCAGGGAACGGGGGAGCCCCTCAAGTCATACACAAATTGAGGAGCCGCATGAGGAGAGGAGCTCTTCCTGGAGCCCAGGAGCTTGGTTGTTGATAGTTATTTATTAATTCCAGAGCTTCTCTCACTCGCACATGAAGAAAAGCCCCCCCAGAAGTCACTCTCCGTGAGCGCACGTCCACGTGTGGGTGCGTGTATGTATTTAAAAACTATATGCACCAATTTGGAGCTGGCTTTGGCCAGCCTCCGTGGTGCCGAGCTGGCGTGAGTCACACGCGGCGAGAAGTGGGGTAGCTGTGACTCACCAGCTCCATCTGAAGAGATGCCCAGACAGCCCCGGGAAGCTGCGAGGTGTCCCCCGAGGGCCGCCAGCCGCCCGGTGACGTCAAGGCTTTACCCAAGCTGTGCAGGAGCTGTCGGGCAAATCGGCAGCGAGCTCGGAGCTGAGCCCCGGTGCCTTTGATCCGGAGCGGGTGGGTGGGTGCTCCTGGTGGAGGAGTGGGAAGAGGATCGTTGTCCTGCAGGAACTTCTTAAGTCCACAGAGAGATATCTTTGGCAAGGCAGGTTTTTTGGGCATTCCTTGCTGTCCCCCTTGGATTATCCTCCTATATGCAGCAAGACCAGTGCCTACCATGCAGGGTTTCTTCTTGCCGTGACGTGGACCAGTCACATCTGTGACTTGTTCCGCGTCCCGCGCCCTTCAGACTAGCGTTACATGGCTTCACCAAAACCTGGTTGCTTGCAGGCATTGCTCCCTGTCTACAGATTTTGCGGGGCTCCCCTGCTTCGTGTGCCCTCCCTGCTACTGCCATCCCTGCTCTGGGACAGCCAAGTGGTGGTGGGAGCTGTTGGGATGGCTGCGAACGGCTCCATAGCAGCAGAGTAGGGGTTAGGAGGTCCCATCCTGGACGGTCACTAGTGATAATGCCTTGGAGACCTTGCACAGACACCTTGGAGCTGTTAGGTGTGACTGAAATCCAAGGGGAAAAAGCTGCCTTTTGGGTTTCCTTGTGCTGGGTGGGTGATGCGGGGGTCTCTCATGAGGGACCTCTCCAGGGAGGTGAGTGCTTTAGCGCTGAGCTTTGTGCAAGCCTGCTGAGATACCTTCCCAACTAGGCAGAGCAGCAGAGTGGGGATGATGGCACAGTCTCAGGGTGGATCCAGCCTCTCGTAGTAGCAGAGACAAGACCTGCAGTGATGGACAATGCTGGGTTTGAAGGTTTTCATCCAGAGCTGTACAGTTTGGTTCGTGCTGTGCACTGGGGAAGCGTTTGCTTAGCTCTGGGTTGGAGGTGCAGGCTGTGCAAGCTCAAGGTGTTGGAGACCTGAGGACAGCCAGGATGAGTAGCAGGGGTGAATTCTAAATCCTTTGTGTAGTTCTGGATATTATTTTGAAAACTCAGCATCCTTTGCAGGCTGCCCTTTCTCTGAGGGGCAATCCTACCATATCACACGTGGTCTTTCTTCCACCAGCATCAACAGCTACCAAGAAGTACCAAGAATTGGTTTTTTTCAACTCTATGGACTGCAAAAAGAAGTTGCTTCAGCTTCTTTTACCTTCTCATGTAGTTTTCCCTGGTTCGTTACCATGAACCAGGTAATGGCGAGGTGATCACCGTGGTGAGGTGATCACTAGAGGTGATTTCTGACAGAACAGGCAGGTGGCCACAGTTTGCTTTGTAAACAATTTGGTGCCCCTCCTATTGGGATGAAGGTTGGACTTGATGTTCCTAGAGGTCTTTTCTAACCTAAATGATTCTATCATTCTATTACTGCACTCCAAGGCAAGAGTCAACTGGAAAATGGTTCTTACCCTGTGTGTTAAGGGACAGCAGGATGCTCTCAGAGGGCTCCTGGGTTTGAGGTGTCACTCATCTCCACGTCTGGAGCATCTCGTCTTCCACATTTGGAGCACCACACCCAGGTACTGTTGTCTCTTGTCCCTCTTGGGGGCTTTCTTGGCCCTCCCCTGGTTAGCTTACAAGTTTATCCTTAAAACAGGTATTTTGCTTTTGTGAGGAGATCAAACTGATGAACTGAGCCAAGACCTCTAGAAGCTGAGACCCTTCCCTTCGACCACTAGACCATCACAATGCACAGATGGCTACCCATGCTGGTCCTTCGTGCCATCCTTCAGGGTGGATAAATGAAGGTGGAGAGGACGTCAGGACGTGGAGCAGGAAAGGAAGTTTCTCCACCTTCACAAAGCAGAACAAGAATCTTCTCATCTGTGACAGATTTTGCTTCATTGCTGTTTTGAGCAATTAGTTTTCCACCAGAAGAAGCTCAGAGCGATGCCACTTGGAGAGGAATACGTTTTGGGAAGCGAGATGTTGCCATTTAGGCTCTTGATGGTGTCAGCGATGAGACTCCATGACTGGGAAGTGAACTGGCAGAAGGGAGGATCCTCCACCTGTCCTGGATCCTCCAGCAATACCAGGCAGCTGCAACCTGCCTCTTTGGGGTAGGGAGATGTTGGTGGTCCTCAAGCATCCTGCTGCTAGGGAATTGCACCAAGGAGGACCAAGTCTGTCCCTTGAGGGGCTTTTCTACAAGAAGAACTCATAATTCTCTTTCCAGATGCAACGTTTTCCTTCTTTGCATGGACAAATCAATGTAAACATGGGGAAAATCTTTCTGAGGTTTCCTTCCATCCTTTGATTATAACGCTCTTGGCTCAATCCCTCTTCGTTTTCTACATTCAGGATTTGCAGGAACTCTTAAACCCAGACAAGAACATGTGTGGGCAGAGGGGAGACAGGCAGAGCTCCTCCAAGCATCCCTTGGAGTCTTCCATGATCTCTGGTTTCACTCTGGAAAACTGCGATGGTCCAAACGCTGTGTTGGAAGGTCCAGCTTAAGAACAATTCCTCGGTGCTTTTCTCCTTGCAATGGGAGCACATTTTTGGCTGGTTCTGATGGTGGGGAGAGACAGTAATTTTGAGCCATAGTTCAGGTGCCTTCAATCTGTCCTCTGAGGAGCTCTTCACTGTGAATTAGCTCGATCATCTCCCTTCACCTATATTCCACAGGAGCATCTCCGTGCTCTGTTTGTCTTAAATCTCAGGAGGTTACACTTTTCAGGAGTGCCTTGCTTGGGGGTTTTAGAAGCTAAAATCTCTGAATCTCTCTTTTTCTGCTCTCCTCCTTCTTTGGCTCCTAGTGGTGGGTCTTAACTGGGCTCGTAGGGTTTTTTTGGAAGTCTTCCTCTGGTACTGGATTAGCCGGGAGTGCGCAGGTCTCAAAGGCGTGTTCCAGGCCGTTGCTGAGTTGCAGGCTTTGTCTTAGCCGGGGTGCAGATCTCCAGTGCTTTTGTTCTCCGGACTTTTGTTCCTGCAATGAAAATGAAGTTGGAAGGACACCTAGTGGCACGTTGCAGCATGTCCTTCTCTGAGTACAGCCCTCTTCTAGTCCCGTTCCCACTGTTCCAGGGTCAGATCATAGCATCATAGTTGGGGTTGAAAAGGATCTTAAAGGTCATCTAGTTCCAACCCCCTGCCTTGGGCAGGGTCACCTCCCACTAGACCAGGTTGCTCAAAGCCCCATCCAACTTCCTCTAAGGGATGATGTTCCTCTAAAGAGGAATCTGGGCGTGGTATACTGAGTGATGGTCTTGGACCAGACCTTCTGTCCTAGATGTCCCTCAACCTTCTCAGCATGGCACCGTTTTCTCCTCTGCTGACCCAAAGAACAGCATTTTAGCCCACACACGGATGAGCAGGAGTCCATGTGCACCCGCTGGAAGGGACACTGAATGTTGGGCAAAAGACCTGTTTGGTCAACCCTTGGTGTCTCAAGGAGATACCCACAGCACCCTGCCTTGGGGAGACATCACAGGGGGCGTGAGGAGGAAGAGCCTAAAGACAGAATCGGTAGGTTTGGGACTTTCTCCCATGGTGAGATGTGATGGAGCAGCCCAGGGGGTCGCTTCCCAGAACACAGTTTTAAGGAGTAATGGGAATGATGGTTGGTTGTCTTTGGGAACTTAGCAGCACTGTGTAAAACAGTCCCACCATGTTGTCCTGGGCGTCTTGCTGCTCTCTTGGTCGAGCGAGTTATGGCTTCAGAGAACGTGGCCTGGTGATTCCATGATTTTCATTTTTTTTCTTGGAGGCTTATTGGGAATGCACGTAAACAGGTCTTCCTTCTGTAGGTGGTCTACAGACCTGCATCCAGATTTTTGAGTACATGATGTCTTTTTCTGTGCATTTTGCTGAAACACCAATTACTTGTCCATCTTTGATTTCCTTCTTGCCCTTCTGAAGCTTCTAAAAACCAACACGTCAACCTCGTGGGGGTAGAACTTCCCCCTTCCTTCAATCCGGAAGAAACCTGTGCTGTTTAACACCAAGATTGTGATAGCGGCCAGCTGCCTCCGCCAGTTCCTGGGCTGTGTTGTTCTAGGAAACATCCAACCATACGTGAGGGACAGCTTCATAGCCTCATGAGGAGAGGAAGCCCAGACAAAGGGGTGACCTGGAGACCAGCTGCAGTGTAGGGCATGAGTTTCATACTTGTTTTGGAAATGGTAAACCCTCAAACCTTTAATTTCTTTGGAGTTTGGGTGTTTTCTTCTTTTAGGTCTGATACTTTCTGCTTTGGTAGTTGATGTTCTTACCCCCTGCTCCATTTCTCAGCCCTGACTCCTACTTGGGTGTCTGGCTGAAGTACGAATCTGGTCAACTTCTACGGAATGCACAAACTGGACTAGGAATCGTGGTTAACTCAGCTGCTGGGTGGCAACTCCGGGTTTGGCTCTACAGGAGCTGTGGTGAGTCCTGGAGCGAGGTGACAGCATCTACAGGGTGCTTGGCAGGTGGGAGAAGGTCCCTTTGAGGACCATGGAGCGCAGGCTCGGCACTAGGTGATCTCGTACGATGTAGGTTTGAGGCGGCGTAAATGCAAATCTCAATTGTTTGACTTGATTTTGTTTTCTGAGTGATTCAAAGCAACGCAGAGATTGGCTTGGGGGGGTGGGAACCACACGCTCCAGAGGAGTCACCAACTGTCCTCTGGCAGCGGCGATTTCCAGATGGGAATCCCTGGGAGTTGCAGGGTGGGTGGTTGTGTCCCTCTCACCAGCTTGGCTTCATCCCAGAAGATACCACAAAGTGCCTGTGCCGCTCGGTGCTGGATGCCCAGCCCCAGGTTGCCCGCTCCGCTCTCGGGAGGCTTTTTGGTGCTCTTTTGTTTGACTGCTCAGCCTCCTCTGTCAGCCTGGATGAAGAAGGCAGCTCTGGGCGCTCCGCAGGCAGGTGCCTGCAGCCAGTTTGCCAAAAAAAAATGTGAAGCAGCAGGGATGCATGGTGGCGACGGCATCCTGGAGCTCGGCGCCTTCCACCCTGGGCTGGGGGGAGCTCTGATGACACTTTGTCCTTCTCCTGCTGTCCTGCTCATACTGTAGATCCCTCGTGCGTGCCGGGCGAGCTACTCGCTGTTGCGAATGTCATTGCACTGCATTCATCTGCCGAACGTGGAGGAGATCCACGGCCCCAACGAGGTGCCTTAGAAACCAGCAGCTCCTGCCTGGACACCCAGATGCCGTGAGTCTTCCTGTTGCCTTTTGCTACGGAAAGACACCTCCCGGGAAGCCCTCGGGACCGGAGCTCTTCCGGCACTTGCTGTTATTTTTGGTCGCCAAGTTTCCGGTGCTGGCTTTGGAGGCATCTCCGGTCACATCCCGTCGGTCTCTGTTTTGAGAAGCGTCCGGTTCTGTGACTTGCCTTCTGAGTCACGTCTTCTAAGGACCGTCTTGTAGGACGAGGTCTGAACCATCGGAATTTGTCTGGACTGTTACGGTTGGAGTGTACAGAGTTATTTATTTTGTGTACTCGGTCTGCTCAACACGGCAATGTATTCTGTGTCCCCCAGCGCTCTGCTGTCGTTCCTCCCGCCTCGGGGATCGGCTCCCGGCTGAAAGGTGCCGCTTCCCAAGCCATGAGTGGTGGGGCGTTAAACACATGGAAATGCCTGGAGCTGCTCCACCCCTCTCGTGGGTTTGTGGAGCATAACGAGAAGGTACCAAAGTGCCCCTAAAAGAGTTTGTTGGGTTCTTCAATGCAACTGCCAGCCAAGGAGCTACCTGAGGGACGTCCACAGGGGTGCTCTGGGTGAGTCGGGTGCTCAGCCTCTCGCTGGAAGGCCGGGTTTGGAGGATCAATCAGCACTGGGGGACGTTGTGTTTGCTCTTCTTTGCCTGGGAGGTGGCAAACGGGGGCCAGAGAAATACCCTGGTTTACCCCCAGCAACTTGTCACTGTTCTGGTGTTGCTCTGAGTAGCTTTTATGGGTGAACAGGAGAACCTGTAGTACCAAGTGAAAATGCTCCTCTTGGAAGCGAGGTGGTTTTTCAGGGACAAGGGACCGTGTCCCAGCGGTGGCAGGGATGACGGTGACCTGAACACACAGAGCAAGTGACCCATAGTGCTGCAGTCGATCGACTCCTGTTGGAAGCTCCACGTGGCCACCAGTTTCTTCTGTCCCTGTGGCCCATCCCCACGGCTTTGATGTTTGACCGTCTCCAAGGTCAGTTAGGAGCTAGGTAAAGCCAGACCCAGAGGGTGCTGCTTTCGGGGGACGGGGCCTGTTTCACCAGAACCAGCCCTGGCCTGTATTTGAGCAGCTGCTTCTTGTTGAAGCTCAAGCACATGGGCCAGACCGTTTGTCTCTACCCTCCGGTCATGGCCTACAGCCCTTCCCACGGGTGTGTCTCGGTGTAGCATCGCGCTTGCTCTGCTCCTGTTTGATATCAAAGCAATTGCAACGTTCTGGGGGCTGTGATTCACCCAGCAGAGGTTTTATATCCCATTGGCATCGCTGGTAAAGTAAAAACACCCCGTGCCTCGTGTTGGGACAGTCTGACCCTGCTCCTCTGCATGGTGTCCTCCTCACCAGCTCTGTCTGGAGCTGTCAGGACCCAGGTTTTAATCCATTGACCATGTGGGGACACAAGACTTTTTTTTTTTTTTGCACCTGCCATTGTCTCAAGAACCTGTCTGGGTGAAAACGCTGCTTTCTTCTGAAAACCTCTTGAATTTTTTGTTTTCAGCTTCAGATTCTCCTTTGGGGTGGCCCCGGGTTCCTGCTCCCCTGGCAGACCTGCACATGTGAGGCAGCATCATGTTCTCCAGCCACCACCCTCCGCCTTCCCAAAGAGCTGCCCTTGGCATTTCTCCTTTCAGCTCTGTGCTCCCAAGTTCTCACCCAAGCTACAGCTTTAAATGGCAGGCTGGAATCTTTTTAAGATCCACCAGCACCCACCCTCCATCATAAGCCAAGAAGCCCTTGCTCATGTAGAACCTGGTGAGCTCCACCATCCCTTCCCTGAAGGAGCTGATGCTGGCAGGCCCAGCTGGTGCTGAAGACCTTGCGCCTGGCTTGGTGGCAAGGCCATTGCAGGTAACATCACCCACCCTCAACGTGGTCTCTGGGCTGGTGCCAGGGTGTAGATCTTGTGTCCCTGCTGGGCATGGAGCTCCAGCTCTGGGAGGTGCTGGGGTTCAGGAGAGGAGCACCCAACCACAGGGTGCCCCAGGCTTCCCCCCGCTCTGCATCGCGAGAGGAGATGAGAGGAGGAGGAGGCAGCGCTTGTGTGAGCAAACGATGACACTTTATTATCAGGTGGGTTCCTCACTTCCAGCTCATCCCTTGGCCGGCTCTGCCGCGCTCCCCGTGCCGGGAGCAGCGCCCAGCAAAGGGGTCCCTCCGGCACCGGCTCTACCCTTGGGCAACGATGTAGTCGATCCAGTTGCGGAACTGGCTCACGCGGGTGTAGATGGCCGGCGTGCGGACGTTGCAGTCGGTGGTTCCCCAGGAGACAATGCCAATCAAGGTCCAGACATTCCCGTTCAGGAATACCAGAGGTCCACCAGAGTCACCCTGTGGAGAAGACACCTCCTGCTTAGTGGTCCCAGCACATGCTCCAAACTGGTCCCTGCCACCACGGCTGCCTGGTCCCCTGGACACGGTTGGGTTGGAGAGCTTAAATCTCCAGTTCCGTGCATGTAAGTCTTGTGTCCTCCTCCTCCACCCTCCCTGGGGACAACGAGACCTCCGCTCCTTACCTGGCAGGAGGAGGCTCCGACTCCACCGGCGCAGAGCATGGAGCTGGTGATGCGGTTGCCCCAGTACTGCATGCACTGGCTCTGGGAGATCAGGGGCAGGGTTACCTGCTGCAGGAGCGTCGCCAGGGCTTGGGCTGGTGGAAAGAAGAACTGTTAAATCCACCCCAGTGTCCATGGGGGTCCCAGGACCTTTGGGAGGGCATGGGCACCCTGGGCAAGCTCCTGGGGGTGCTCGAAAACATGGAGCGTGCAAGGGGCCGTCACAGCCAAGAAGGCCAGTGGTCTCCTGGGGTGCATTGAGTGTGATGAGCAGGTCAAGGGAGGTTCTCCTCCCCTCTACTCAGCCCTGGTGAGGCCACCTCTGGAGTGTTGTGTCCAGTGCTGGGCTCCCCAGTTCAAGAAGGACAGGAAAATACTGGAGAGAGTCCAATGGAGGCTACAGGGATAATTAGAACATCTCCTTTACGAGGAAAGTCTGAGAGCCCTGGGGCTGCTGAGCTGGAAAGGAGAAGCCTCAGAGGGGATCTGATCAATGCTGATCAAGAGCTAAAGGGTGAGGGGCAAGAGGATGGGGCCAGACTCTTGTCAGTGGTGCCCAGTGACAGGACAAGGGGCAACGGGCACCAACTGGAACCCAGGAGGTTCCACCTGAACAGGAGGAGAAACTTGTTTGGTGTGAGGGTGTTGGAGCCTGGCCCAGGCTGCCCAGAGAGGTTGTGGAGTCTCCTTCTCTGGAGAGATTCCAGACGCGCCTGGACACGATCCTGGGCCCCCTGCTCTGGGTGAGCTGCTGGAGCAGGGGGGTTGGACGAGATGATCTCCAGAGGTCTCTTCCAACCCTCACCATTCTATAATTGTGTGGGTGCTGTCATGCAAAGTGCCTTCCTGTTCCATGCAGACATGCCAGGAGGGTCTCAAGCAGCCCTTGCAACAGGGACAACCCTGTGCCCGTGTGTGCACACGTGTACGTGCCCAGGCAGCGTCACTCAACCACCCACCTCCCCACGTGCACGTGAGGTGTCCCCTCCTCAAGTGCTCCCCGGACCAGAGCTGCGGCCTACGTACAGTTGGGGTTGACACGTCCCCAGCCGGTGGTGACACACTGGAGGTTGGTGGGCAGGTTGAGGTTGGCAGAGGCCAGGCAGACGGGCGACACGCGAGGTCCCAGCTGGGCGGGCGAGGCGAGCTTCAGCAGGGTGATGTCGTTGTTGAAGGTGTTGGGGTTCCAGTTGGGGTTGGTGATGGCCTGCAGAGAAGCACCGTCACGCTTCAGCCCTGCCCTGCCGCGGTGCAGAGCCGCCGCCCCGACCCAGGACCGCGCCAGCCCCACTCACCTTGGACACGGTCTTCACTTGGACGGACTGCGGGTTGGAGCGGTCATATTCCCCGAGGACGACGACGTGGGCGTAGGGGCTGTGAGAGGTGAGGGGGTCAGGGGGAGGCACGGCAGCCAGCACCCGGCCTGGGAAGCCACCGTGAGGACAGCCGGTGAGGGCTGCCCAGTTCTGCGGGTGCTGGCCCTCGGGGCTGCCCCACGTGCCGCTCGGCGATGCCCCGTGTGCCCCAAGCCCTGCCCCGCGTGGGTGGCATGGCCGTGGCTGGCCAGGCATCGCTCCTCACTTGAAGTTGCAGTGGGCAGCTGTGACGACCCAGTTCTCGTTGATCAAGGAGCCACCACAGAAGTGGGATCCTGAGCGGGTCTGGGGGAGAAAAGAGGGATGAAGAGCTGGGGCTGGGCAGGATGAGTTCCCACCGGTGCTGGGGATGGGCAGAGGGTATCACGGGTCCCCATCTCCCAAGCCGAGCACCCGGCTCGCTGTGCCGAGCCGTTGCGGTGTTGGGGCACCGACCCTGCCCGTGCCCGTACCTGCAGGGACACCTGCCAGGGCCATGAGCCGGGCACCGCCGTCTGCCCGTTGACGATCCTCTCGCTGGACTGCACCGAGGGGCTGATGGCGGGCACCCCACAGCCTGTGAGAGGGGCACACGCGTCACCCCGAAAGCTCGGGGCTCAAAACCAAGGGCTGGTGGCTCTGCATCACCATCCTCGGGGTGCCCTGAGGACCTCCCCACAGTCGTGGGCAGCACTTACCTGAGACGGTGCTGGCAAGGGCCAGGCAGGCAACTGCCCACAGAAACGCCATCGTGGCAGGATGGTGCCGTGGCCCTGTGGCCACGAGCTTTATATAGCCGCCGGGAGCCATGTGGCTCATAGCCAGGCTGGGCAAGGTCTTGGTGATGAGCCAAACCTGTCACCTGCCTTGCCCCACACAACCCCGCGGGTGCCAGCGGTGGAGGGGCCGCGCTGCCAAAGGCGGTGCTGGGGCTACCGCTGCACTGAGCTGTGTCCGTTCTCGGAGCAGCTTGTGGAGGGGGGAGCACCACAGGGATGTGCTGAGGGCACGGGGGGGCTGCTGGTGGGCACACGAGTGGGGTAGCAGTGGGGCTGGACGTGATGGGACAGGTGCCAGGGCCCTGGGAGATCATCCTGTTTCTGACCTGTTGGCACCAGAGCTGGTTTTCCATGTGGCCATGAAGCCCTGGCCTGGGACAGCGCTGGGCCCAGCTGGATGTTCCCAGGGCTCAGGGTCACCCCTGGAACCGTGACCTTGGCACAGGTGAGCGTGTCCTAGAGCCAGCCAGGGCAGGTGGGGAGGACAGACACCTTCCCAGGCAGGGAGAGCCTCAGGGAGGACAGTGGCCACCTCCCCAAGCTGAGGTTGAGCCATCCACCTGATCATCCCCCACCGCTGCAGCTGCCTGAGCCCTCAGCCCAGGGCTGCATGCTGGGGAACAGTGTGGTCCTCCCCAGGGTCCTGAGGGGTGGACTGTTTGGTGGATGAGGAATTGGTTGGATGGTCACAGCCAGAGGATAGTGATCAATGGCTCAATGTCCAGGTGGAGATCAGTGACAAGTGGTGTCCCTCAGGGGTATTTACTGGGGTCAGTGCTGTTCAGTATCTTCATCAGTGGCATAGACGGTGGGATTGAGGCTCCCTCGGCAAGTTTGCAGGTGACACCAAGCTGAGTGTGCGGTTGACATGCCTGAGGGATGGGATCCAGCTAGAGGGACTTGGACAGGCTGGAGAAGTGGGCCTGTGTGAACCTCATGAAGCTCAACAAGACCAAGTGCAAGGTCCTGCACCTGGGTCGGGGCAACCCCTGGTATCAGCACAGGCTGGGGGTGAAGGGCTGGAGAGCAGCTCTGGGAGAAGGACTTGGGGGTGCTGGGGGGAGAAGCTGGAGCTGAGCCGGCCCCGTGCGCTCGCAGCCCAGAGACAACGTCCTCCTGGGCTGCATCCCCAGCAGCGTGGGCAGCAGGGCAGGGAGGGGATCCTGCCCCTCTGCTGCGCTCTGGGAGACCCCCCTGCAGTGCTGGGGCAGCTCTGGAGTCCTCAGCACAGCAGAGACATGGACCTGGTGGAGCGGGGCCACAGGAGGCCCCAGCAATGATGGGAGGGCTGGAAGCCCTCTGCTGGGAGGCCAGGCTGGGAGGGGTGGGCTTGTTCAGCCTGGAGAAGAGAAGGCTCCAGGGAGACCTTCTGGTGGCCTTGCAGGACTTCAAGGGGCCTGCCAGAAAGCTGGGGAGGGACTTTGGAGCAGGGCCTGTTGGGACAGGACAAGGGGTGATGGTTTGGAACTAAGAGAGGGAGATTTAGACTAGAGAGAAGGAAGAAATGTTTGACACTGAGGGGGGTGAGCCCCTGGCGCAGGTTGCCCAGAGAGGTGGTGGCTGCCCCATCCCTGGAACCATTGCAGGTGAGGTTGGCCGGGGCTCTGAGCAACCTGCTCTAGTTGCAGATGTCCCTGCTCACTGCAGGGGGGGTTGGACTGGATGGCCTTGAAAGGTCCCTTCCCACCCAAACCATTCCATGATTCCATCCTGGACACAGCAGGTACGTGGTGTCTCCATCATCCCCCATGTCCCTGGGTGATGCTCCCCGGTGGCACAGTTTGCAGGGCACCATCCTGGCATTGATGCTGAGCATGGGGATGGATCCTGCCCCTCCCACACGCCCTGATCCCTGCCCTGGCCCAGGGGGGAGCAGAACCTGGACGCCGGTGAGTGATTGCAGAGCTCAGGCCTTTATTTCTGGCGGTGGTGCCACACGAGGAGAGCAGGATCGGGGCCACCACAGAGCAGTGAGCGTGGCAGAGCGTGGAGGTCTCCCAGGGTGCTGCAGGGGCTGGGCACAAGGGTGCAGGCAGAGGGCCAGGCTTTGCTCCTGATCTTCACATGGCACCTGGGACAAGGTGACCAAGGGCTGGACAGCAGCAGAGGACGGACGAAGAGCCAGTGTCCACAATGCTGCCCATTGTGGAGGAACCTTGGGACAGGAGGATGCTTAACACACCACACACAATCATGCTTTCCAAGAGGCTGGAGAGTCTTGGACCTCAGTCCTGTCTTGGATGCTGGTAGAAGAGCCGGGGCCAGGAGCTGGGCAGGTCAGCAGGAACTCGGAGCTGTCCCTTCCCACTAGCAGGGATAGGGTTGACTGCACTACCCAGGGTGGTGAGACCCCTTTGTGTCCCCTCCTCTGTGGCTGTGAGCCACGACATGAGCCATGAGCTGTTCTCCACTGTTGATGTAGGTCCAGGCTGGTGGAGCAGCAACACCAGACCCCTGGGCTGTGACCTCCCGTGGCTCCTGCAAGCCTGGGTCTAGCAAGGCTCCAGTCTGCCTTGGAGCTGGGGTGGTAACAGAGTCCATGGCCAGGACACGCTGGCTCAGAGGGCTGCTGGGAGACTTGGGGAACCCCAGATATCTCTCCAGCCCCATGGTGGACTCACCTCCGCTGCAGACTCCTGTCCTGTGTGGCTGCTCTTTCTCCTGCAGGCAATAGGCCAGGCGTGAGCAGCCCTCAATTCCCACCTCAGCAGGCCAGCAAAGGAGCCATGGGTTGATTTTCTCCTGCCCCAGGTCTCCCGGGACTCAGCGAGGCGAGACCAGAGGAGGATGGCACATATCCAGACTGTTCCCAGCACAGGGCAAGGTGCTGCATGTCGGGGATGCCCCATGTCACCTCCGTCCTCGCCACGCACAGCCCCAGGGATGTCCTGTGTGGTCGTACGTCCGTGGGGAGCCAGCTGCGGGGCGCAGTGTCAGGCACACTTGCCCTTGCGAAGGCAGAAGGGCAGCTCCGGCGCGGGGATGAGGATGGTGCTGAAGATGGGCCGGAAGCTCTCGGGCAGGGCCTGGGGGTGCTGCGCCATCATTTCCAGCACCATGTGCCGCACCTCCTTGGAGACGTCGCCCCGGAGATCCAGCAAGGTGGAGATGTGCTCATCGCTGGGCAGAGAGCAAGAGGTGAGTCTGGGCGCCGCTGGCCCACAGCACTATCGGTGGTGCTCGTGTCCCTCAAACCTCCCATGATCCAGAGGAGCTGAGCTGAGGCCAGGAGAGAGCTGGTCCTTTGCCACAGCCACACTTTAACGTTTGCTTGAAAAGAAGCCCACAAACTTTGTGACTTACCTGACATCAGGGAACTTGGTGACGAAGCCCAGCACCTCCAGGCTGAGCAGTGCTGGGTCTTTGAGGCAGAGCAGCTCCCGCAGGGCAAACACGGCCTCCAGGCTCTGCTGGCTCTGGTCCAGACCCTGCAAGGGAGAGGAGGCCACCGCGGTGGCTAGTGAGCTGCAGCCTGGTCCTCAGTGCACACATGGGGACCTGGTGCCTTGCAGCTGGCGTGTCCCCACTCAGCGTGTCCCACCGACTGGGGCTAGCTGACCCCACGGTGAACTGAGGCTGTGCAGTGTCACCGACCTGCCCTGGGCAGGGTGGATGGTCCCCTGAGTCCCCAAACCAGCCAGTTGCACCCATCTTGGCCTCATAAGTGCATAAGAGCCCCGTCTTGTTCATGAGCTGATGGGGCCTGCAAGAAAGCTGGGGAGGGGCTTCTTACAAGGGCTCATAGTGACAGGATGAGGAGTGATGGCTTCAAACTGGAAGAGGGGAGATTTAGATTAGAAGTTAGGAAGAAGTTCTTCCTTCTGAGGGTGGTGAGACCCTGGCACAGGTTGCCCAGAGAAGCTGTGGATGCTCCATCCCTGGAGGTGTTCGAGGCCAGGTTGGACAGGGCTTTGAGCACCCTGGTCTAGTGGGAGGTGTCCCTGCCATGGCAGGGGGTTGGAACTGGATGATCTTTGAGGTCCCTTCCAACCCAAACCATTCTATGATTCTATGATGCACCCACCCCATCTGCTGTGGGCTGGAGGTGAGCAGGAGGATGGCAGAGGTGAGCAATGAGCTCCTTGCACCGACCTCGCTGTGCGATGCTCCTCTCCTGTGGCCCAGCCCCAGCTCCCCACCACACCCGGGCACCTCTCACCAGGCCACAGAAGAGCTCCCGGAGCTGCGTGGCGTCCTGCAGCAGGCGGTCACAGAGCTGGTCCCGCTCCTCCACACTCTTGCACACCATCTTCTTCTGCATGAGTGCCCGCAGGTACTGGCTCGTCACCAGCAGCTCGCTCTCCGCCAGCAGGAGCTGGGCAGGGGAGAGCTGTTAGTGCTGGGCCATCGCCTGGGGGTCGGACCCTCGCTGCCCCGGGAAAGGCAGAGGGGAAAGGGGCTGGATGCACCACCAAGCCATGGGGACAACCTACTGGGAAGTCCCTTGGCTGGAGAGACAGAGAAGGTGGCTGAATTTGGGGGCAACCTTGAACATCTCAGGGCTGCTCCAGAGGATATGGGCCCTCCAGCAACCCCAGCAGCGACTGCATCCTGCACCCCAACATGGCAGCTAATTGCCATAACCTCCCTGACCTACAGGCAAGCAGCCATTTGAAGGACACCCCACAGCGACCATACCATGAAGATGGGTTTCCTGACGCGGGAGAAGTCCTTCGCGTACTTGTCAATCACTTCGCACATGCTGGTGACAAGCTGGGACCCAGAGAGCCACTTGCAGGAAGGCAGCTGCTGGCAGAGGGGCTGGAAGAAGCAGAGGAGCAGCGTTGGGTGCCCTGCACCCCATCGCTCTCCCAGCAGCTGCCAGCTGTGGGGTGGCACAACATCCCCCAGCCACTGCCCGCCCGCTGCCAGGCACCACAGAATCCCAGAATCCCAGCATGGTGGGGGTTGGAAGGGACCTCTGGAGATCATCTCGTCCAAACCCCTGCTCCAGCAGCTCACCCAGAGCAGGGGGCCCAGGATCGTGTCCAGGCGCATTTGGAATCTCTCCAGAGAAGGAGACTCCACAACCTCTCTGGGCAGCCTGGGCCAGGCTCTGCCAACCTCACACCAAACAAGTTTCTCCTCCTGCTCAGATGGAACCTCCTGGGTTCCAGTTGGTGCCTGTTGCCCCTTGTCCTGTCACTGGGCACTGCTGACAAGAGTCTGGCCCCATCCTCTTGCCCCCCATGGGCCCTTGAGCTCTTGATCAGCATTGACCAGATCTCCTCTGAGACTTCTCTTCTCCAGCTCAGCAGCCCCAGGGCTCTCAGGCTTTCCTGGGCACAGAGATGCTCCAGGCATCTTCAGAGCCTCCACTGGACTCTCTCCAGTAGTTCCTTGTCTCTCTTGAAAAGGGAAGCCCAGCACTGGACTCCCTAGGGCAGAGTAGAGGGGGAGGAGAACCTCCCTTGACCTGCTGGTCACACCCTTCATGTACCCCAGGAGACCATTGACCTTCTTGACTACAAGGGCTTATTGCTGGTGACCAGCACTCCGAACTCCTTCTCCGTGGAGCTGCCTTCCATCAGGTCAGCCCTTCTACTCTCCTGGTGCAGGGGATCATTCCTCCCCAGGTGCAGGATCCTACACTTGCCCTGGTTGAACTTCATGAGGTTCCTCTCCACCCAGTCCAGGTCTTGCTAAAGCCCATCTGCTTTGCCTTGCAAAACCCCCAAGCCCTTGCTGCTAACCAAAAGTCCACGCAGAAATAGAAGAGTGGCCTAAATTAGAAAATTATGGAAATACACTGGGACTGCCCCTCCCTGAGACCCAGAGAGCCACACTCCGGACCTTTATCTGGGTGATGATGCCCCATCACAGGCAGCACCCGAGGTCTGGGCAGCAATGCTCCTCACACACCGGCTCTGGGCCTGCGCTGCTGTGGTTTTACTTTTAATTTCCACTCCTCTCCACTTCCCTCGTGTAGACACCACAGGTTTTTGGCTGAGGGCTGTGCTCCTGTCCTGCTGCCCGACATTCCCTTCGCGGCTCCGCGGGGAGCTGCCCACGAGCCTCTTGCCCTTTCGCTGCTCCTTTGTTTTCGTGGCATTCAACCCCTAACGCCGTTAATTATTCCACGTTTTTGCTCCGGACTCCAGGAAAGCTAAATTTGACTACGCTGGCAGGAAGTGACTCGGGCAGTCGCACACGGGCCGTATCCTCCACACGGACCTTGCCCAGCTCCTGTTGGTTCTCTGCCATGGAATTGCTACAAAAAGGAGTGTGAGGCAGCCCGGGGGGGCTGTGGCCACCAGCCTCCACCCGTTAGCGGTTTGGGGGCCACGAGCCGTCTGCCCCAGCGATACGGGGCGGTGCTGGCTGGCGCAGAGACCAGCTGAGCTGCGGGTGGTTTATCAAGAAGGCAGGCTGTCCGAGATGTCTGCAGGGTGGTAGCAGGCCATGGGGGACAGCAGGAGTAAACCCGTGCCTGGGGAGTGCCCAGGGAGGTTGTGGAGTCTCCTTCTCTGGAGGCTTTCAAGATCCATCTGGACACATTCCTGTGTGGCCTGCCCGAGGTGAACCTGCTTTGGCAGGGGGGTTGGACTAGATGATCTCTAGAGGTCCCTTCCAACCCCTACCATTCTGTGACTGTTCTCACTGGGGTTGAGTTTGTTGCAGCCCTACCAGCCTCAAAGGGCTGGGGACAAACCTACCTGCAGGTCCAGGAGGAGCTCCTCCAGCAGCAGCTGGCAGGCTTTCTTCTGCGTCCTGTCCAGAGCAGCCCGGAGGGATGCAGGGACTTCTCTGTGGTTGGTGTCGGGGTGCAAGGAGGAGACAGAGGAGCTAGGAGAGAGAGAAGGGAAGGGACAAGTAGGCTGTGAAGCATGGTGGGGACACTGGCGCCCAGGAAGGTGGGGAGAACGTGACCTCCTTGTGGATGTTGGGGTTGCTACAAGAGCTACCAGGTGCTGGTGCACATTACCTGAGAGCCAGGTTGTTGTTGAGCACAGCCAGTAGGTAGGAGACGTAGTACTTGGGTATGGTACGGTCCTTCTGGTGCTCCTTCCCACACTGCACTAGGGCTTCCCGCAGACTGCAATACAGAGAGTCAACTGGGATGGGTGGACAGAGCCCTGGATGTCTCACCACAAGAACTTGGAGCTGGGATGCTCTTGGGGCACGCTGCCCTCCCACAACCCTCCCAGGTCAATTGGCTCTTTCCAGGTCCTGCTGCCAGGTTGGAGAGTGAAAAGTTGTTGGGCAAGGTGGGACAGTGGAACCCATTCTGGACCCTCTGGGAAAGCAGGGCTTAGTGCTACTGGAGGGACACTTGGGGCAGCAAGCCCAAGGAGCTGATGGCCCCACGGGTAGACAGGCTGCTGAGCCTTCTGTGACCTGGATGAGCGCAGGGTTCCCCACCACAGATCTCCACCATCAGCCTATGCTGCTTGGCCATGGCGTCCCAAGATCTAAGAGGATGGACAGGGGTGCAAGAGGCTCCACTGACCGGCCCAGAAACACCTCAAGCTCCTCCAAGGCCATGTTGTAGATCTTCTCCTGCAGAGAGTCCGTGATCAAGGAGGCTACCTGGATATTCTCATTCAGCATCTGCACAGGGAGAGGAGAAGTGGAGGTGAGTCAGTGGGAAGCTGCAGGTCACAGCCCCCTTTTTGGGGGCTCTCAGCATGCGCATGCCCCGTGGTGCTGGAGACCCACCTGCATGACAATGATGGGCAGGGCTGACTGGAAGAAGCCCTGATGGTCCGTCTCAGGTTCCTCTTCCCTGAACCACTCCTTGAACTCTACCTCCAGGGTCCTCTGCATCCACTCGAGCACGCTAGCCTGTGGGACGGACACCCACCAGGGTCAGCCCAAGAAGTCAGGTACCGGCTCCCTTGCGACCCAACACACAGCACAGAAGCAAGTTCTGGGCCTCGTCCACAGGCTCATGGTCTCCTGCTGCCATCAGAGCAGATGCTGGGACAGTGGTGGTTGGGTCTCTGTACCCATTGCACGTGTGCTCTCTCACCTTGACTTTCACCACGTATTTCCTTTCTGTCTGATCCACGATCTCAGGGGACATCAAGGGACCCAGAGCAGAAACATCCACTTCTGGGAGAAGGTCAGGGTGACCCATCATCTCTGGGCTGAAGGGCAGAGGTGGGACAGGGCTGGGAAGACCTGCGTTTTCCAGCAGTTCCTGCCTCTCCCTCTGCCCTCCCGGTGGCCATCCCCAGGCGGCCAGGGCCACTGGTCCCTTCCACCCATGTGCTGGTGGACAACCTGGCTCTCCACAACCTCCCCTGCTTGGTTGGTGCTGGGGCTGGTGCTGACCTGTGGTACACACGAAGCGCCCACTCCAGGAGAAGGAAGAGTGCCTGTTTGTCCAGGTCCTCTCGGAGGATGTCCTGGAGGTGGCTGGTGAGGGCTCGGTGGTAGGTGGCAGTGCAAACGCTGAGGATGTTGTAGTGAGCTGGGACACACTGGACCATCAGGTCCTTCACCACACGCAGCTCAGACACAATGTCCTTCTTCAGCGTTGCCAGGTGCCTGGCCAGCCCTGGCCCCTCAGCATCCATGCAGATGGCATGGAAGTGGGCTCCTGTGATGGTCTCCTGGAGAACGTGGTAAAACTTCTGCCTCCAGCCCTTTGGGCGGCCAGGGGGCAGGAAGGTGGCCTCCAGGAGCAGAGTGTCATCTATTTTCTCCTCCCTCTCAATGATCCTCACAGCGGAGACGAAGAGAACTGGGTCCTCACGCACCAGCCGCAGGCTGCTGCCCACAATGTCCCACAGCTGCTTGGCCAGGCACTCGTTGAGCTCCTGCAGGCCACCAAAGTAGGACAGCACTGTTGCCTGGGCGCTGGAGAGCCCGCGGAGGTGCAGCTGGGAGAGGATGTCGTCCCGGAGGTGCTCCATCATCATGAGCTCTGCGTGGGCCTCCAGGAGGTGCTGCCCATGGAGCAGCTGCAGGGTATGGGAAAAAACCTCGTGGACTGCGGGAGAGGGAGGAGAGGTGCCGGGATTGAGTGCGGGGGGCAAAGGAGGTTGGCAGAGGGGTCAGGGGTGCAGGTTATGGGGATGGTGATGGGAAGAGTCAGATCTGGGGCTCCAGGAACACCATGCTGGATCAGGCCCTGCTGAGGCAGCAGCATCTCCATCCACGGAGACTTTCCAAACCCAACCAGCAAAGCCAGAGCCACCTGCTCTAGCTTCGCCACCAGCCCTGCGTGGAGCCCAGGGTTGGACTGAAGTCCTCCCCAGTGCCTTCCAGCCCAAATCCATGAGGACCGGCCCAGTGCCTTACCCGAGAAGAGCTGAGGCAACAACTGGACCACCGAGGCCAGCTGCACGTGCTCCGCCATCAGCGCCCGCATCTGCTGGAGGCCCTGGAAGCGGTCTGCGCTGTCGAGCAGGGCCCACCGCGCAGCCCCCAGGTCCTGGCACACGCTCTGCACCTCCTGGGCCGCCGACCGCAGCTGCTCCAGCCCCGCACTTACCCCCTCCAGGTAGGACTGGACAGTTGACTGGGGAGCAGAAGAGGATGAAGGGGCAGTGGAGAACCTCTCAAAGGCTGCAGGACTCACGCAGTGTTTCCCTCAGCCTTGCCAGGTCTCTCTCGCATGCACTCTCCCAGCCCCACAAGGTCACCTCTGCCATCATGCCGTCATATCTCCCAGACCTTCTGTGATGACCCCATCCCACCGGACCCAGCTTCGAGAAACCCGCTGCAGCAGCAGGAATGTCTCATCTATGATTCTGTGATCTCACCCTGCTCTGGGTAAACTGAGACACAGCGAATGACTGCTTATGAGATAGGGGACAATGGCTGCTGTGCAAGGAGGTGGGAGAAGGTCATCACTCTGGGGTGACCAAGGCAGAAGTAACCAGAGGTCTCCTCTCAGTTTTAAAAAGTTACTTCTCTTCTGCAAAATACCAGCTGCCCCTCAAGACCTGTTAATGGCATGAAGCACCTCAGCAGCCACACCAACCCTCCTCCCAGATGGACCTCCACCTTTTCCAGCCCTGCAACGGCGCTGGCATGTCTATCTCCATGGTCTGTCCACCCATTTAACTCCCGGCTCCTGGTGCCATGAAGCGCTTTAACCCTGGGTCACCAGGAGCAAGTTGTTTTCTTTGAGGCCACGTCACTTAAAAGAAGTTCTCTCCTGGACAATTTACCCATCTTCAGGTAGGAGAAACCATCTCCAAAATAATCAGGAGAAGACTGGGGTGCTCAGACCGGCCAGAGCCTGAAGTTAATGGTTCCTTGGGTCGCCCTGAGGAGGGCACAGAGAACGGGGACAGCCCTCCCTGGTGGGTGTGGAGATGGAGTTTCTCCTGCAGGGATCTGCTGGATGGGACAGGGATGGGGAATGCTGACTCCTGTCCATGGCATGTGCTGAACACCCTCGGTGTTTTGTTTTGAAGGATGGTTGGAGACACCAGAGGCTCAGTTTAACACTTCAGATGCTGCCCAGGGACAGGCAGCAGGTGGTGGTGGGTTCTACCAGATCTTTACCCCCAAACATTCACATTTTTCCCACCAAGCGCCAGCCAAAGGACAAGATTTCGCCAGAAGTGGGACTTCCATGATGATGGGGGGGGGGACGACCATGGCTGGGATCCTCTCTTGGGGAGGCTACGGGTGCCCACGGGGTCGGCTGTGGCAAAGACCTACCTTCAGCCGGGACTGGATGGAGCTGTTCCTCTGCGTCTCTCGGCTCCGGTACTGTCCGAGCCCCTCCAGCTTCTCGGGGCGGTAGAACACCCCTGAAGCCCATTTCAGAGCGGCTCCTCTTGCCAACTTCTCAGCCTTCTCCACTTCTGGCCACTCCTCATCTGGGGACGAAGCCAGGGGTTAACAAGCACGATGAAGCCTGTCCTGGCAGGGCAGGAAGGGCCCCTGAGGCCAGGGGCAGGAAGCTCTGTGGACTTCCAAGCACACCCAGCAAGTGGGTCCTTCTTTGAGACCCCCCCCCCCGTGCTGCCAGTGCCGCGGACCAGGGTTGTCACAGTGGCTGTGGCATCGAGAAGGCTGCTCCGAGGAGCTGTCACCGGCTGGCGCCTGGGTGCGTGTCCCCATCCCAAATGCGGGGTTGTCTGAGTGGGGGCTGAGGCTTCGGCAGTGAGTCAGCAGGAGGGAAGGGGAGACGGCAGCTCTTGTGTGAAGGAGAGTCAGAGGTGAGAATGGGAGGCTCCTCGTCTCTCAAAGGCAGTTGTGGGGGGACCACAGTGTCCCCCTTGGCACAGGGTCCGCAGCTGTCCCAAAGGACTTCTGACCGGAGCGGAGAGCTGCCAGCGAGCGCGGTTACACACGGCAGCCCCCATCCCCAGCGCCTGGCTCCATCATTTCCCCCCCTTCCCACCCCCAGGAACTCTCCGCGGCCCCGCGGGGATGTCACCCGGTGCCAAGCCGGCTCCTGCTCCGCAGGGAACCTGCCCACACGGGCGCCCTTGGCGACCGGGGGGGCTTCGGAGGTGGTCAGGACGAGCTGAGCGGTGGGAAGCCCTGCCGCCAGCACAGTTACCACCGGCAGGAAGCAGAGCCAGGCATCCCCCCCCCCAAAAAGCACGGCACCAGCACAGGGAAAAGGCCCGGGGGTGGCGAGGCAGAGGGCAGGGGAGCCCCCAGACCGTGCCGGGAGCGGCAGCATCCCTCCCGGGCGGCGGCCGCACGGTCCCGGTTACCTCGGGGGCTCTCAGCGTGCTCGTCCTCCGCAGCCATGCCCNCACCGCGCCCTGCCTGCCCTCGCCGGCACCCCCCGGTTGGTCCCTCTCCGTGCCCCCCAGCTCTGCCCCTGGCTCGGGGAGGACAGAGCGGTGCCCCTGAGGGGTGTCGGCCCAGGCCGGTGCTTTCACCGCCCTCACGGTGAGAGCCCAGCCGAGCACCGAGCAGCCGGGAGAGGGGCCACGGGCGGCAAGA